>NDGN011529436.1:716-14826 GCA_002564285.1 Tympanoctomys barrerae
TTTTTTTTTTTTTTTTCCGGAACCAGGGATTGAACTCAGGCCCTTGCGCTTGCCAGGGAAGTGTGTATTCTACTGAGCCATCTCCCCAGCCCTAAGAGTATACTTTTATTATCTCTAGTCAATGTGCTGTATAATTCTAAAGTTCTATTGATCTTATTCTTCCTTTCTAGCTTAAATGTGTCTGTTAGTCAGCACAGCTCCTCCTTCCTACCCCAAGGCTGGTGGCCACTATTCCTTGCTTCTGAATTCAACTTTTATAAATTCCACAAAATAAATGAGATCATGTGGTATTTCTTTTACTGTACCTGATTTATTTCATTTCACATAATATGGAAGTTCACTCAAATGGTTTCAACTGACAGGATTTGTTCCTTCTTTTAAGCTGAATATTTAATATCTATGTATCTATGTGGTGTGTGTGTCTGTCTGTCTGTCTGTCTGACTGATTGTGTAGAACGTCCGCCCACGGATGGATACTTACATTTATCCTATAGCTAGCTATTGTGAATAATGTAACAGAAATCAATGTATTTTTATTTGTGATGTGAAATCACTATGTGAGAAAGATAAACCAGTAGATATATTTTTTCCTGTACTAATTTCACAGTTCTTTTGAATATATCCCCAGTAATGGGACTACTGGATCATATAATAGTTCTTTATAATGTTTTTTGAGAGACCCATGTTTTTCATAATGGCCATACTAATTTACATTCCCACCAAGAGCCTGCAAGGATTCCTTTTCTCTACATTCTTGCCAACACTTGATGTCATTCTTCTTTTTGAAAGCAGTCGTTCAAAGAGGAGTGAGGTGCTATCCAATCGGAAGAATGTTAGACTTAATTACAAATCACAAGAGGATAATGAAACAGTTACTTACTACTTGAAGCAGAGAAAGATATCCCAGGCCCACATTATCAAAGTTTACTTTCACGTTTTTCCACCTGGCAGTTTGATTGCTTTCTATGAGGGCTTGACATTCACTGTAGTTGTTGACCACGCTTACATCAAACATGTCTCCAGTGGTGTAGTTAATACAGTGATAAAACTTGCCCGCAAAGAGATTCACTCCCATAATGCTGAAGATCAGCCAAAAGATCAGACAGACCAGGAGCACATTCATTATGGAAGGAATGGCTCCTAAGAGAGCATTCACTACAACCTGACGCAGGATAAGAAGGAAAACATAAATGAAATGCCAGCAATACATAATTTCTTATTCTTAAACATTATAAAATAATAATAACAGTCAAATTATAGAAAATATATCTGTTCACAAATTTCAATGTTAGGTAGAAATATCTGATTGTTCCAAATAACTAAATTTTTGAAATTATATTTTAGAGGGATATAAGCTGAATTTTATAGTGCAGAATTTTTTCTCAAGAGGTAAGGTTACATGTGTGGCAAATTCTTATCAAAAAATGGAGCTAATTAAAATACAAAATTAAAAGTACATGAGAAGCAGGGAAGAAGGGAAAAGGGATTCAAAGAAAAACAGAATTAAAAAAAAAAGAAATAGAACTTTTGTAAATGGGGATGGGAAGCAGGGCCAGGGAGAAGGAGAGAGAGAAAAAGTGAATTAGGATGTGTGTGCACGTGCACGAGGCCCCAGGATGAGTGTGATCATTCGGCATAGCAAACAGAGCCAATAAGACATTTCTAGAAGTACATGAGCATATAAATAAGTTCATTGTACCACAAGTTTTAATAATGCAGTCTATAAAATTTACTATTCAAAAATTGAGAGTAAAACAATACCTAGGAAACAAATTCTATACAGAAACAAAGTATTTATTGAAAGTGTGATGCTCTTTGCTCATCAGAACCACTACTGCAACAAAACTGATTTCAAATTGATAATGAAAAATTTAACTGGCAACAGTTCCTTTCTAAGTAACCTTATACACACTCACATACTCACACAGATAGACACAGATCTGGCTGTTTTTGTTGCATTCAGATGAAGCCCATGTATTTTCAAATATTGCCAAGAGCTTCATTTTCTAAAATTGACTTTAGAACAGCTAAAAGGATAGAGCCTGGGCATCACTCATTACTTGCTAGGTGATGCAGGCCTGTGGTCTTTGGTTTCGTGCCTCAAGGAATAACAAATATCAGTACAAATTCCTCCCTGTTCCTTTGTACCACCTTTCCCAGTATCACCTTCCCACATTTGACCTACTTTTTAGATAGCTTGGTCTATGTTGGAAAACTGAAAGGCCAAATTCAGACTTTCAGTAGGCTTAAAATAGATCATCCAGAGCAATCAGGCAATGATGAGTAATGAATGTTTTGGTAACTTTAAATTACAGCAAGTAGATTTCCTTGAACACTGATACATGAGATGAAGATAACTAATCTTGATTCAGACAACATAAGAGATTTTGCACAAAGCTGTTAGAAATGGTCACGCTCTGTGCTCTGTATCTGATCATTATTAATAATTTGATTGATTACATCTGTGTGAGAGCAAAAGATACAAGCTCTCCATGGAGTTTCCATTTGGGGGTACAAAGCATCAGGTTCTTCTCGATTATGATTTCCACACTCTCTAGAGCACTGTGATCTTACCCTCATTCCTTCGAAGCGGGACAAAGCTCTCAGTGGCCTCAGAGCTCGTAGTGTCCGTAAGGATTTGATGGCACCAAGTTCTGAGTAACCCAGGGCATTTGCAGTCAAACTAACCAGTGAGACCTACATAGAAAAAGCCGCACAATTTTCTAACTTATAGATACAAATTGTAATTGAACCTTCCTTTATGCAATTAACCAGTACTCATCAAATTACTTAGAGTTTGACATTCACCCCCAGGGGAGCTGGTAGAACCTGATTTGGCAGGTTTGGGGTAGGTCTTGAGAATTTACATTTCTTCAGGTTCCCTATGTCAGGTTACTAATGTTACTCTATAAACCACTTTTTGAAAAGCAACAAATAAAATTGGTAAATAACTATAAAAATGGCAAGAACATTGTTTGCTTTAGTCATTCATGTGATGACTAATGAAACTGATAAAAATTCTAAAATCTCAGCTAAAAGAGGAAAAGAAAAACTGTGATGTGTCACAGAAATGACTGATTTCCTATGAAAATACATAGAAAAGTAAAATTATATAAGCTAAGAAAAAACATTTTATCTTAGAGTGTCTCAGAATTTCAAAAGCAAATAAACAGAACTAGATACATAACATAGCTTTCAAAAGCATGGTTTTAATAGACATTTGAAAAACATATTTTTGAGGCAAGTACATGAAGCATATAGACAACTATTGCAAAAATGCTTTATTTCTTTAAACTATTTTTGCATAGGCAATCAAGAAGCAAAATCTCTGAATTTAGAAAAAAAATACCCTGAGCTCTTAAATTTTATCTTAGGTACTTTTGTAAGACTGTTATCTAAGGCTTTATGAATCTCCTCTCACACAGACAACTGAAAGAGCAAGTAACTAAACCATTATGAATTGAGATATTTTCTACATTAGAAGCTAAGAGGACTTGTGCTACTTTACCTGCTCTGAAGACAGAAGCAAAAGGAGATAAGCATACATTAAAGATGAAATATAAAAGTCAGACAGACAAAAACTATTCTAAGCAGGGACAGTACTTGTCAGCTAATTGAAAGAGCTGCTGAAGTATGTAGCTTGTGTAGGTACATATGTAAAGGAGGCATATGTCAATTGTTTTAGGGCACTGAAACAATCTTCTAATTGGTGTTTGGATTTCTAAGAAATTCCCTTTCTGTCACACTGTTCATACCCCCTCGACCTCTCTTCCTAAAAGAGCAAGCTGGACTTGTCACTTCCTCATTGGTAATTCTTCAGTTGCTTCCTCTTTACTAAATCATAAGCCCAAATGTCTTTTGGGTGACACCTTGGCTTCTTCCAACGTCTAACTCACCTATCTCACTCCATCTTCCAGTTATAGGCCGATCACTGAATCCTTTTGTGTTTACCACCAAGGACCGCCTCTCGCGTGTCAGCGTCCTAACACACGGGCACCCGGCTCTCACTGCACTCTGCTGACCCTCTTGTCCCTCCATCTCCAGCTCACCCTTCACTTTCTTGCTTTTTGGTACAGGAGAGCAAACTCAAGATCTTGCGTTTGCGCTGCTGAGGTACCTCCCTAGCCCACGGCACACTTTGCCTTCCTCAGTAACCTTTCCCCTTTTCTCAGGGGAAGCCAGCATCGCTTCTAGTCCAGATGCCCAACCCTAGTACATATATATCTGCTTGTACTATGACACTCTAGACTCTGTTAGGGGCAGAAAAGGTGACTTATGTTTGTAGCTTGCATTGAACAAATGAGCAGCTAGCATGTTTGACTTAAAGCAAAATATTAATCAGATTATTATAGAATAATAAAAGTTTTCCTAAATCTAAAATACTAGATAAAGCATATATTAGGTAATATGAGTTCAGGAACACTAAGATTTTCTTAAGAATTTCTTTATACTCAAGTAATGCTGACTTATCAACTGTATTTTTACATGCCTATATTAAATATGACACATTATTGTCACTTTAACACTCATCATAACCACATACAAAATAGCAAAAAGTAACAGTATCATGCAAAATCCAATTATACAAATAAAAGAATGATTATAGTCTTGTAGTATTCAGGCACATATGGTTTCAAATATAACTTGCAAGGTTTTCTCTACTGAAAGATTTTCAACATAGTTCTGCATGCTATCTTATACAAATTTCATTTCCTAGTACTTGGCTTAATACTCAGTTATTAAAAATCTGTATTCTGGCACTCAAACTTATTTTTTTCAAAACAGTGTTGAATGATAAAACCTTTAAATACTTGGTTAGTAGCTAATCTGTTTCAACCACAATAATCAGGTAGGGCTCTCATGCTTTTTGGACTTTGAGCTTTACTTCTAATTAGTAGTTTGTCTATGTGACAATTACTTCTCAACAGGCTACAAGGACAACAAAGGTACTAACGCCAAAGGTAATTGTGGATTATTTAAGTGCTATTATTTTGTGAATGAGAGAGTAAAATAGCAAAATTTTTAAATGATTGTATTGTCTTGTGTAACTGGATTTCAAATATTGACTTAAAGCTAAATCAATAATTATAATAAAGTGGCATTTAACTGTTGGATCTTGGAAAGTATAAGTATTAAAACTGGCAAGCAATTTTTGGGCATCCTATCACTTGGAAAGCAAAACATATTTATATTTGGACTGAGGCAGTGTTTATTGAACACCTACTATGTGCCAGCCACCACTGCTAGAACTCTTACCTACCACCTCCTTCTGAGGAAGGAAAACAGAAACTGTAGAATACTCACATCAACAATCAGGAAGTCTAGCCAGCACCAGGCATTAGTAAAATACACTTGAAAGCCATATGCAACCCACTTCAAAAGCATTTCCAGGATGAATATGTAAGTGAAAACCTTGTCAGCATATTCCAACATGGTCTTAATTGTTTTTCGCTGCTCAATATATATATCTTCAAAGGCCTGTGTGTGAAAAGAGATTCTGTTAATTTAATTGTCTCTAATTTATTGCTTTAAAAATGATGCAAGCTTCTTATCGAGTAAATAAAGCTGGAAGGCTCAGTGTTTCTTGTGGCTGCATCTTGCTTTATAGTTAGCTATATACAAAGGACTATTGACTAGATGTTGCAGCCTATCAAAGAACTCATATAATTTTTAAGTTTGATAATCCAAATAGTGAAAAACTAGCTGAAAATTTTTGAAAGACAGCCAGCTACTTTCTAAGGCAGGAGGCAAAATGTCATTTAGGAGCAACTTTGCTTTCTTCACTCAAGAGTTGCTGGGCCACTTCCTTCCAATAAAGCAAATGTAAGGGCAGAAGTTTACTCTGCCTAGAGGAAGGAAAGTATGACACCCCTCTTCCCCAATCCCCTCTTCCTTTATTCCCTCATCCTTCTCCTCATCCTCTTCTCCCCCCCCCACTCCTTCTTTCTCTTTGTCTCTGTCTCTCTGCCTGTCTTGCTCCCCCTCTCTCTCCTCCTGTGGTGTGGTATAGGTTTGGAAGGTCCTGTGTTGTCATTATCTATAGTTCTTGGAAAAGATGAAGCACTCATTTGCAGAACCTTGGGCCCTCTAAAAGCAACACATCCTTTATCTAACTCAGTGCTTCCACTGGAAAAATTAGCAGGAGGATCAGGTGGTCTGTATCAAGGTCAAAAGAAAAACAAAGTGTGGCTTGCTTTTTGTTTCTTTTTACTTTAATTTTTAGAGAGCAGGGTGATCTAGGCTTGTAACAAAGGCTCAACACAAGGGCAGAGAAGGCTTTGGACCTCAGATTGCAGCTGAAGCTGAAGGCCATTCAGAAGCCAGCAGGTCAGGACCCTTCCATGATTGAAGTATGTCACTAATAGTGCCAGTTATTGGTAAGACTTCATGTTTAACTCCCCTCTTGGCATTAAAATCCAGGTCTAATCCTATTTATTCTGAATACTTAGCAGCATGCTAGGTTCTTAGTCAATGCAGTGGTAGGCTTAGACATCTTCAGATACAATTAATTATCTTCCTCTGAGATCTGTTCACTGAGCACTTCAGTAACAGCAAAACAAGAGAAATGCTTCCACAGTTGTACTAGCAAATGAGAAAATCAGTTGCTCTATTTCATTTCACAAATCAGTATTTGGACCTAAATGACCATTTCATTCCATGCAACCAAATCTGGTTCCAAACATAAATTAGGTTCCTAATGCTTTCGTCATACTGTGTCTAAGTCTGATTCCACCCAAGGTCAACTCGAGAAAGCATTAAACATTTTAATATATTGGGCTTCCCCCTCTGTGCTAAACACGCCATACATATTTTCTTTCAGTGGCAAGCAACTTCTTTTAAAACAGGTCATATGAAATTCCCTGGAGGGAAAGGAAAAGGGTTAGAGGGAAATGACAAAGGATGTGTCCCACCTACCAGTGCCCCACTGCTGACCAGAATCATGAAGACAATGAAAGTTTCAAACCAGTTGTGCTCCACTATCTTATAGCACGTTTTCCTCAAGTTCCACCAGAGTTTACCTTTGCCTTCTTCTATACTTATCTGGCAACACTTGAATTTGCGTACACAGTCTAAAAGACGGGAGAGGAAGTGAAGAGAAAGGCTCTTTGTTTATAAATATTTATGTTGGTGAAGCATTCATTCATTATTGCATCTCAATACATGGCCAATGACTTTATTTTTAAAGATAACTTCTACTTCCACACATTAAAATCATATATATATATATATATATATATATATATATATATATCTGCCATTCATTTAATATAAATGTATTGGACTAGCTTAATAGATGTTACATTATAAAACAACTCAAAATAAATAAAGCTACTAAAAGTTTATATTTCCATCCCATGTTTACTTTATGAGTATAATTCTGCTCCATATATAAATTTCATACATGTTAATTCTTACTAGTTCATTTAATGTTATAATACAAATATTTCTCTTATCAGAAACAAATTGATTTATTAAATATTTCATGATATTTCTCTAAATAAGATTGCCGGAGTCATAACACTTTTCCACTACTATTCAATTTGTAGTTTGCATTATCAGAAACAATTAATAATCGTCCTTATGAAATTCATGGGCTACTAGGTTAAAACTCTTCAAAGGCTAAATATTCAGAGAATTGTATTAGGAAAAATATGAGATGATCACTCTAAAAATAACTGCCTTCAAAGAATATGCAGTGTACATAGGGATGATTTGTCTATAAATTCTATAATTATAGAAGCAGTGACTATCACAAAATAAAGTTTTATAAGAGTTTATCAATAAATAAAGTTTCAGAACTTTATGGCTCAAGTATTCTTGAGGCTAGATCTTGAAAGATGCATCAAAATCATTTTGAGGGGCTGGGGAGATGGCTCAGTAGAATGAATGCTTGCCTGGCAAGCACAGGGTCCTGAGTTCAATCCCCGGTACGAAAAAAAAAATCATGTTAAGACCATAAAAATGTAAGAATAAAGAAATTGATATAACAAAACTCAGGAAAATCTCACAGTTGCACAGATAGAATTAAGAATCAAGACCAGAAAAATAGCTTAGAAGAAAAGGTTTCATGTGATTTGGTAAAGAGCATTATTATTAAAATAGACAACTGATCAATCCTTCAAGTAACAGAATTTTCATATTCTTCAGAAAATCCTTGAGATTTCCTTATGACATGTTGCCAGTATCATATAACTTGTAATATATTTCAGCATTTTATTATTTGCTGTCATTGTTCAGAAATAATAAAAATATTAACCTTGATTGATACTCAAAATTGTTACTCAAGAATAGACTTAAATATACATTAATCAATTAGTACTCAAGGTACTATAAGAAAATAATGCATAACAACTTCTTTGACCTTCTTTTATTTTTTAAACCTAATGATTTGACTTTTTTGTTGTTTAGAAGGCCACAGAAAAATCAGCATTTCTCAGAATTGAACAGGATCCTAAAAATTATAACTATTTAGTTACTTAAGGCAAACTCTGTATTTTTAAATGTTGTCTTGTTTTGATATAGAAAAGACAAAAGTAGTCAATAAATGATATAGATAGATAAGTAGATAGATAGGGTTAAAAGAGAGAGAGAGTGTGGAGGAGAGAGAAAAGAGGATGGGTGCATGGGAGGGACTGGCCCCATGTCCTGCTGCTCAGCTCACCCTCTGTAAAGCAGGCTTCAGGTTCCAGGGACTCTTCAGGCTCAACCTCCGGCTGCTCCCCCTCAACAGGAGCTCCTATGTCCACTGTGCTGCCCTCAGATGAACTAGTTGCATTTATCTTCTGAAAATTAACCCCACAGAGAATATTTTAAATATTGCCTTTAATATAGTATTAAAATTCACAAGGTGTGCCCCCCCAGTCTTCTGTATGCATTTTCTTCATCTGCAATTTAAGAATAACTTAAATATAATGCCAATCTGCTTTAGTAGAGGTGGGGGGTCACAAGATTAGATGTAGCACTCTAGTATAACTTTTTTTTAAAGAAAAAAACTACAGTGCTAACAACTGACATGATTTTTGTGAAAGCCTAAGTATACCGATTCTGAAATAAAATGCTGCACAAAGTTTATGTAAGCTGCCACAGTGACACGGTCACCTTGTTTTTGTCAATTAGTTTGCAAATGGCATAGTTTGTTTTAGTCTAAAATTGTGACCCAACCAACAAAGCTGCACAAGTGTATTTTCATGTCAAATGCAGAAAAGATTGGTCAAGAGCAAATAAACAGCAACAATCTAAATTTATCCACTTTTCATTGACATGAAAACATAGGCTACGGGTTGTTATTGAATATATTCTATAATTTTCTAATTCCAAAGGAGCAGCACATTGTTAGCTATATAGCAACAGCTGATACTTGGCATTCTCTTTGGCCAATGCACTCCTGTGATTCACTGTGCATTTGGAAACTACTTGTTACTCTGGCACTCTTACCTGCCCAGTTGGTACAGGCAGAAATGGATCTTTGGTGGTTTTTTTTTTTTTCCTTTAGGTTAAACCAAAATCAGCAGAAAGAAAAGTACAGTAGAGCGAAGTTCACTTAAATGTTGAGATGCAGTGAACTTTTAGCCAAATCAGGCTGTTCTGGGGATCGGCACAAAGGAAGAGATCCCCGTCTTAAACCTCAGGATAAAAATTCTGTAGGAATGACCTAGGGCCAGGTGTGAGTGCCACGTGGAATCAGAGTAGTTTGGGCCACAGCATTCTCGAACCTGTTACAATGTTATTACTATTAGTGCATAACATTAGGAAATGGTTGAGCTGAAGGAGCTACTATATAAAGAAGATGAGGTAAGCGCATGATAAAATGCACACCAAACTTTGTTACACTAGAATAAGATGATATCAAAGTTAGTGCTAGATCGGTGCTACTCGTTTGGGCTAAGGAGTCTACAGATTTCCCTAAGAACTGGCTCCTTTATATTATAAAAAGAGTTTTGTGTAAAATATTTACTTGGCATATTAGTCCTGATGAAGTAAGCACATTTATATCTGATGTATATAAGACTGAAAGTGATACTGGTTTAGCTAATTTAACAATACCAATGGTAGATCCATAACCATTAGATGTTCATCCTTTAGAACTAGTTTCAAGATTAGTTTTAAATTTTTCTAAAATACTTGACTCAAGCAGTATACTTTATAAGGTACTTGCATATTGTGAATTTTCTAGTTAGTAGGTATATTACAACAGTAAATAAACATAATATTGTGTTATTAAAATTTGATTATGTCTTTATTCTATATTGAAGTTCCAAAGTACACAGACTTACTACAAACACATTAGGTTTCACGACTCTAATTTCATACCTTTTCACCTTAAGTTAGATTCTTTAGGAAATAAGCATTTTTTCGGGGGTGTATTCTGGGAGTAATGAGTAATTCAAACTCATTACCTCATGCTTGCCAGGCAGGCATTGTGCCTCTGAGTTGTATCCCTAGCCCCTCTTCTGTAAATAAGTAAAGCTGGTTTTCTATACATGTAATTAAAAATAAATCATTAAAGTAGTCTCTCACTTCAGTCTACCTAATTCCCAGGAAGCTGTTACATATTAGGGACCTGATAATAGCAATCTTGTGTTTTACAGGATGCTCGGATAGAACACAGGCAATCGGACACTTGGAAACATGATCACATCTGACCCTGCACACAGCACACAAAAGAAATGAAAAATAGTCTTTTTAAGAAATAAGATCACAGTGAAAAGACACAATGATGGAATTCTTGAGATCAGTCCAAGAGAAAAGTGAGGAGCCATATTCAGGGCTCTCCACACACATAGGCAGACACTGGTGAACGGTGCCTGCAGAGCCCACATCAGTGCTAAAGATGTTGCAGGTGCTCAATTAAAAACAGAAAGATGAGTGAAGAAGTAAAGGAAAGGCTTCATAGTAGAACAAAGTCTAACTTTGGATGGTGACGGGGAACAGTCTCTAAGTACTACAGGAAACTCGGGGTGAAAGCACCCACACCTTCACAGTATCTCTGCATCACCAACTCCTCTCTCCTGCTGCCAATTAGCTGAGTTGTTACAACTGCCAACGACTTTGTGAAGACTTGTGTCATGACCAACATGTCACACTTTACTATTTTGCAAACAATCATGCCTCTTCCTTTTATAATTTCTTCCCAACAGATGTGGGCTCTTAATTTCTTCTACCCTATCTCTACTCTGCAATATGCACCCTAGATCATTAAAAATTATCTTTAGGGCTTAAAGTGCGTTGTGATATTTGATGAAGTATAAGTCAAATTGTGTCAGACACATTTTTATCTCTCTAACCTGCTTGCTGGACATTTGGGGCAGGAACCATAGTTCAATGTGAAGCAGCAGGCTCTCTGCTGCCAATGTTTTTCATTAAATATCAAATTAATGAGGAAAAATTGCTAGATAATGCATGCTTTCCATATTTTCATCAAATTAACACTTTATCCAATAGTTTGACCCAAAGTTAAACTTGGAGAATATCAGCTTTGCATATTTATCCCACAATGAGAACCATCTAGACATTTTTCTGAAAAATACTGTTTTAAGTTTCACCTCTAGGAAATTCTAGGAACAAAACACTTGCTTCTGTGTTTTCATTAATTTAAATAATTTATTATTATTGTTATTATTATTATTATTATTATTTGTATTTTAGAGAAGGGTTTATAGGGTATTCAGAGTCTCACTACTAGATTAGACTTGTAGTGATCTGCCTGTTTGCAGCCTCCCAAGAGCTGGGATTACAGGCACGTGCCACCCCTTCCAGTCTCAATTGCCATCTCAGTGCACCCCTGGGGCAGGGCTTGTATGGCAGGCTGGGGATGAAACCCTGGGCCCCTGGGCCTGCTTGCAGGTGCTTTAATCCTCTGAGCTATTTGTCTGGCCCTTAAATCATATTAAAAATAGGAAAACCAGTATTACTTCCTTTCATTTTAGTGTATTGCTTTAATATTGATATAGTACCAATAGATGCAGTTTTTTTCTGAAGTCAAATACTATCTATTTAATAGTTGGGTGGTCACTCTTACTCTTACAAAAGTAAGAGTGACCACCCAACTATTAACTTAATTTAGATGTATCTTGTATTGCTAGAAGACATTTTTAGGGGAAATTTTTTGACATTTATTTTGGAGCTAAGATCAGGTTTTTGCCATCATTGTATCCCTAGCATCTGTCCTCGAAGTTTGTTTTTAATATATATTTGTTGAGTAAGTGGATACAGAGCAGTACTCTTATTCAACCTCTGAGTACAGCTAACCTCTGGTTTGATACTTTCTCACATTCGAGGGGAAACAATCTTCTCTCTTAACTGCAGAGTAAAACAAATCCTTCCAGATTCTGAAATATATAACCAGGTGATTCTGATTATAAAATTAGTCTAAGATAAGTCCATGAAATTAACTGTAATTTATTTCTGGTGTCAAGAAAAGCACTGCTTGCTTATTTGGCACTGTTTTCTGTCTTCTACTCTGTCTGCGTAGAGCTGGGGCTTTGGAGGTGAATGGCGCCTCTTCACGGAGAGGCCATCTCATCCTGTGTCATCTTTCTCTGCAATGGAACAGCAATGGCTCTACCACATGTGTTACTTGAATATCTCTACATTTCTTGTACATAACTGACAAATGACAAAAAACTAAGTAGCATATTCATTCTTAATCATCAGCCCTTTGGATCGCTCTTACATAAGGAACTCTAGGCTAGCCGCCTTGTGGAACCCTCAGCATGGAACTCTGGGGCATCGGTACCCAGATCTGCCGGAATCTCCAGAGAATTTCTTTGATGACTCACAAGGAAATTCAACCTTCATCAGCTTAAGATGTAATTAAGCATTGTAAGGTCAAGATAGTGCAAATGGTCTTGCTGATTTTTGTGTTGCATATTCACAAGCTTTAGTATTAATTCAAGTTATAGCACATTTCTTATGTTTCCTTAATATAGAGGTAAATACACAATAGCACATTTCATGGACAAGAAGTTTAAACTGTAATCCTGAGATGCAGTCAAGAAATTTTGATTCATAAATCTCTTATGATATTGCTACAATGTCTTTATGTCACATAAAAAGTGAATAACATATTATTAAAATATATTGAATAAAGCAGATGAAATACATAAGTAGCCCATAAAAATAAAATTAATCAAATTATGAACATAAAATTCTTTGGCTTCAGGTAAGGTGATTAATTCTGCTCAACCTAACTGCAGTGCAGATTCACTAAGAGAACTGTTAATTATCAGTCACTCCATGGCGCTATCACAACTTACTCACTTACAGAATTTTCAAATACTGGTTGCCTAGCAATGCTCCAACCAGGCAGCATTCACTGCAAAATGCTACATAAGTAAGAAACCAAAGTATGAACTGGCTATCAGTAGATCCACTTTGACAAGTTGTATATTTAACCTTTGGTAAAATTTAAATGTTTAGGTTTTCTTTTTATCACCATTCTTATTTATTTAACTAGAAGCCTGGACAGAATGATAGTGTTAGAACAGCCCTTGCTTTGTTGAGCTTTAACAAAAGTCAAAACTCAGCAGAGCAAAGTGAATAGACAGGAAAGGCACTCTTACATGTTATGAACAGCATTGGCAACTATTTACTTTCATGTAGAAATATTAGTTAATTAATACTAAGATGGAAACACATAGGACTGTATAGAACAGTCTGCTGGGATTCTTCTAAGGGTTACATTAATTGTAATCATATGATTTAAGCAGGGCAGAATTACAATTTTCTTCATCTAACAAATGTACACAAAATATGTCATTTTTATTTTTAATTTTTTTTGATTTATTGTTTTTAATGTTGTTGCAGGGTTTCACCATGCATCTCAGACTCATGGTGATCTCCTGCTTTCAGCCTCCCCAGTGCTGGGATTACAGGTGTGCACCACTGTGCCCTGCACTCGGGCTGGCTCAGTCCACCCTGGGGGTGGGGCTGGCACAGCATGTGGTGCCGGGGATGGAACCACACTCTTTGTGCTTGCCTAAGCAAGCACTTTAGTCTGCTGAGCTATCTCGTGGGCCCTTCTCATTTGTATTTTAAAACTGTGCACTTTGTACTTTGCTTATCAATGAGAAATTATTCCTAAGCATGAAGATTCCAAACAAACAGTACT
>NDGN011529442.1:0-11477 GCA_002564285.1 Tympanoctomys barrerae
TCTTTCTTTCTTTCTTTCTTTCTTTCTTTCTTTCTTTCTTTCTTTCTTTCTTTTTTTCTTTCAATTTTGGGACAGGATCTGCCTTAATTGACAAGCTAGTACTTGAGTTTTTCACCCCATTTCAGTCTCCCTCGATGCTAAGATTAAGGACGTGTGCCACCATGCTTACCACTTCTTTATTTGCTTATATTCAAAATTTCAAGGGAAAATAATTGCATTTATTTCAGGTAAAGGAGAATCTCACAAAGAGAGATTTACAAGTAAATCACCAAAGAATGTTAATCTTATGACCTCATAGTATGGATCAGGCAATGAGACTTTGTCTAGATTTCCAGACTAGAATAATTAGAAGAAGAAAAAAATGATCTGACTGCCTTTTGGATTTAAATTACCAGTTTAGTTTCCACTTCCTCGGAGAGGTGTTTAACAAACATGTTTCCTAAGAGTCTCTTTTGTCCTAGTTTTTCTTTAATTTTTAGCTCAGAATGCCATGTGATAACACTATTTATCATTGTCTCTTCTAGAACTTAATCATCATGAGGACAGGAACTGTGTTCTTGGCACATCACTGAATACTGAGCCTTGCATAGCTTCCCACACACACAGTAAATGCTCCACTTATATTTGTGCAGGGGTGGATGTGTACAGTCATTGGATACACATAAAAGTCAATGCACATCATTTTAATACTTTTATAAAAATTTGTCTTTTAACTCGTCTGACTTCTGTCCCTCTGCTTGCAGAGTTAGGTCTATAATTTTTATAGCTGTAGTTGCTGAATGAAATGATGAGTTAATAAACTGTCATATTTTATGAACTCATAGGAGAAATTTATTAAAGATTTCAGTACTAAGAATAATCCCTCATGAGTAGTTGATTTGTTTATTTAATCATTTATTTGACCATGTGATCAAATTACCTTCTTAACTGGATTCTTAAAGATAGAATAAAAATGTAAAAAAACTTTTGAAGTGACTTTTATTAGTCCAATAAAGGCCTCCATTTTGTGATCTCAACTCTTAATTTTTTATTTCCCCTTATATTTTTTATTTCTATATTTTTTATTTCTTTTGCATATTCAAGTAGGCAGAGAGTTGGCAAAGGGCACCGCCACTAGAATCAGCTAGCTGAGGCCAACAATAAATTTAGTTTTAATTAAAACTAGCTGGCTGAGCTAGGCAAGCTATTCATGATTTCTGTAATTCCTCATTTGCAAAAATAGGTGTAGTAATAGTACATATGTCCCAAACTTTCTCAACATAGTAGTGTTGTATGAATCCAATGACTGAAAACATGTAGTTATTTGGAATAATGCCTGGTACAAGTTAAAGGCTTACTGATGTGAGGTATTATTTCTATCAGGCACTTTCAATTCTTGCTAGGGTGAAGGAAGACAAAATAAAATTTAAAAATATGAAGCATCTTTTACAACCAGGTAATCTGTGGGAACTGAAGAGCTGAAAATAAATAAACACTTAAAGATGCATTGTGCATAGTGTGGAGCAGAGGGCATTGTTTCAATGGAGTTGACAGGAAGGAGGTTCTCTTGTGGACAAGCTAGAAAAGTTGGGCCTGGAGTGAAGAAAGCATAGATAATGTCTGAAGAATCAGAACAGTCCCGTGGGAGGACGGTCAGGTGGGAAAGACCAACTGGCATCATGATAAAATGGCAGACCTGGAACAGTCAAAAATCTGCACATCTTAGCTCGTGTGTCTTTGGATGCTCTGCTCTCTCCAGATCCAGTCATGTATTTCATTTCACAAGGTCCATGTCCAACCCGAGGAGGCAGGCAGCTCCTGTGATTTAGTCTGACTTTCTTCCAGTGCGTTTGAGAAACATTTCCCTTAAAATAGACGTGTGCCTAACTGCCACTGCTGATACATGCAGGAAGTGCCATTTCAGTAAGGTTAGAGCCCTCGCCCTGCAGGGCTGTGCTTCCACTCCACCCTCCTGCCTCTCACCCCGCTCGCCTTCCACTGCCTCCAGAAAGAAATCCAGGTGTTTTTCAAACTCTTTGAATCATCTTCAGTAGTAATTTATTCCATATGTTTATTGCTCTGTGTGTGAAATAATTTCATCAAGTTCCTTTTTTTCCGTTGTCACTGCATTCAAATCAGCCGGCAGTAGAATCCCAATCTAGGAGTAACACTTTTAAAAACACCGCCTCCCTCGCTGAGGGAAACCAGGGGACTGCAGCGCAGGGCCAGAGCAAGGAGAAATGAACAACAAGCAACTGGGGCTTGATAACATTATTTTAAGAGGAAAAGAGAATTTCAGGAATACCTAGCAGGGGTTGGAGGAGCAGCTTCGCTCAAGTTCTTACTATATTTTACATTTCCCCAGGGTGTCGATTTTATGAAACAAAGTGACGGGATGATTTCTCACTTGAGAAGCTGTGTTAAAAAAAAATGATGCACTGGCAACAGGAAAAATTGTTATGGTAGGAATCAAATTGGGGCTTCCTTGCTGGAAATGAACGAAGCACTATTGCCTGTCAGTTTATTTCTGAGCTCTGCTTTTCAAACTTTAATTTGAGAGGGTGGGAGGAGGTTTAATGGAAATCTGAATTGCTATTAGAAGACTATATTTTAAACTTTTATTTCATCATTATCTCTATGTTCAGAATAAAATTATTCTTTATACTTAGAAGTGAAAGCACTGTCAGATCAAATCTATAAATAAAGGGGAGAGGAAGAGGAGAATGAAGGGGAAGTAGCATGAAGAGAATGAATGGATTCTGTAATTAGTCAATAAAATGATGATGTCTATGTGGGTGCATTGCCCCACTACAACATGAATGGGGTTCGATGGCTTTCCTTTTAAAATTATCAAAACTTGGCTTTTTAATCAGCTTCTGATAAGATGATTTCTCACCATGGAGCGGGAGTTCCCTAAGAAATATTTCATTCCTGATTTATTGTTTAGGAATCTCACGCTAAAAGGTCTGTTATCATTTTATGCCCTGCTCTCCCATTTAGGGAAAAAATATTCCCATGCAACAGATATGATCACTTCTGGATTCATGCTGATAATGAAAAGTTAAAACAGTGTCAGGATGCCAGTTTGCTGTTTTAAAACTCACTATCTGTCTGTCTGTCTGTCTATATCATGAGTTGATAATAAATTACAATAATTATGGCAAAAATTATAACTGATTTGTTGAGCATTAATTGGGAGCCAGGCACCATGATTATCCTTTTATGTGCATTATCTCATTAGATTATTTCACTAGCTGAAGGATATCACTTTATTCTTCCCATTCTAAACATAGCAAAATTAAGGCACAATTTAAAAACCCAATAGGTGGAAGAACAGACCTTCAAGTCTAAGTCCATCCAAATATGCAGCTTAGATGCAGAGTTGCATTAAGCCATATTAGAAATATATGGCAATAATATTATTTCAGAGATGATTTTTATTTATACAAATAATTGAATCTGGCTCACAACTTTCTTGAAATGTTCTTTGAGGCTGAAATTTTCTATACTTGGTGTCCATCCAACTGTGTGGTGGCAGGAGGCGAAGAAAATACAGCAAGTTCTGGTAGAGACAGGAACAGATTTTAGGATTCTGTTTAGATTTGCAGACAGGCTGGAGCCTGGACAGGAATCCAAAGCCTGTTGAAACAGAGTTGCTTCTTCTTAACAGCATGGAGTAAGAATTTCCATAGAAACTTACATGTAAAAATGGACTGGGGCTTAAATAAGTAAATAAATAAATAAAAACAGTAGTTATACTTATTATTTGGTCCACACCGACATTCACAGTAATGACTTAGAGATGCCATCTCTCTCTCTCTCTCTCTCTCTCTCTCTCTCTGTCTCTCTTTCTGTCCTCTCTCTATTCTAGGAACAGAAGAAGAACTAAAAAAAAATTACTCTCAGAGTTGTACCTACTGACTGGCCTGGGTTTTACTTTTACATTAGAAGAATGTCATGGGGCTCTCGCCTGAACTTTGGCGTTTTGATATGATATTGTATGAGGTCCCTTAGAAAGTGAACAAGCTGTCTTTCTCTTGTTTTTTCTCCATGAAATACTTCACCTGTGGGTTCCAGGCCTGACCTGTGTATTAACTCTGAGGGAGGTCATTGAGGGTCCAGGTGAAGCTGGAACGCTCTGAACACAGTGTGAAGGATAAAATCTTTTTATGGAAGAAAAGAAACAAACAAAAATTGCCCTCCTACATGCCTTACTTAAATTTCCTCCCTGGGCTTCCTTTGCAGTTTTCTTTTCTTCATGTCAAAACTGAGTGCTATTCTGAAGAGTTACTTTAAATGTACCCCAGTCGTGTCTTAACCGAGGCAGTGCTTCTTTTCTTGCTGAATCACTCCAGTTTTTCTCATTACAGATGTTTCCTCTGCATGATTCTGCTAATGCACTTACTAACCTGTATTATGATGCTTTGTTTTAAAGTCTGCATCCTCCACAAAATCTTAATATACCTATGACATGTCTTATTCAGAATTACACGTTGGGTATGGCAGAGAAGGCAGGTATGCATTAAATGCTGCTCCTTGTGTCTGGGGAAACAACTAGTTTAATCTACCTTTTAAAAAACTCAACATTTTCTAAAATGCATCCAAAGAAAAACTGAAGAGAACTTTCCTCACATTCTCAAAGAAGAAAATCATATAGTATTGATGTAGCTAACTATGCATACATACAGATGTGGATCATTTATTACAAATGTCACTGAACAAACTTGTTGACTACCTAAATGTAATACAGAAACAAGACATGGGCCAGCTCTGCGCTGATTGTCCATGTTGACAGACATCTATTTTCTACCTTCTTTATCAGGGCTTGTGAACGTAGAATGTCCCCAGGTACCAGGATGTGACCAACCAGCTGAAGTTTCTTTTACTCAATTGTAGAGAAACAGTACATTGACAAGGTATAATGTTCTGAATGTAATGGCCCTGAGCTTTGAATGACAGTTATTATCAGAGTTACTGCAAGAGCCCCTTCTGTCACCTGGAGTAAAAGCACTACTACCCCTACATACATGGTCCACAGGTCATGGGGTGTCTTCCAGCCACCAGAGAGAGTCGTTTTTGGTAATTCTTCTGTGGTGTTTGTCATTCTCTAGCCACTAGACATCTTCAATTTGACTGGCCATGGCTGCTGGTCACCTTTGGTGGTTGAAGACTATGGTTTTACCAGCACCTAAAGTATACCAATTGGGTAGTTGTACTGGTGATAGAAATCCCAAAGAAACAAAATAATGCAGCATGAAATAGGCCATATAGACCTTAGGCTACATTATGAGGAGAAAACATTGCATGAATTGATCTACTGAGTTCATAGGGAGGTTCTGTAAGTATAAATACAAGGTGGACTTGCAGAAGTACAAATCAGACTTTATGTTTGATCAAGGGAAAGACAGGTGCTCCTCTTTGTAGATTTAGATGAAAATGGCAGAACAGGATCAGAGTCATCCAGAGGGTCTGCAGGGTAAAGTCGTCAAAAGCAAATGTCCCCCAGGGTGGTCATGGAGCTTCTGTCAGCTGTGTTGGCTGTGAAACCAGGGAACGAAAGCACAAAAGAAATTAAAAGTATCTCTCATTACAGTTGGGCCTTTCTTTCCTCTCTCACAAATGGAAAATATAACCCACAATTTGAATGCTGTTGAATAGTGTTGATCCCTTCGTGAATACTTACTGAGTACCAGAACCTCAGTAGGGATTGGCAAACAGAATTAAAGACTCTTACTCTTGGGGCTGGCAAGATAGCTCAGTGGTCTAAAGCACCTGGCAAACTCAAGCAAAGCACAGAGACTGCAGTTCAATCCCTGGCACCACATGCTACACGAGACCTGCCCCCAAAGAGGGCTGAACTGGTCATCAAAAGTAAAAAATAAATAAATAAATAAATAAAAATTGTTACTCTAAAGTGTTTCATATATTTAGCAAGTATAAAAGAAAATAAGGATAAGAAATAGCTAAATTAGATTTGTTCAAAATGGTCAGAGCTATAGAAAACAGTAGCAAGGAAATTTGGAGAACTAGAAAAAGGGATGAAACTTGGGAGCGGGATGAGGTGGTCCAAGTCAGTATTAAAGATCAAGTCAAACGTTATAATGCGAAGTGTTGAAGGGGAGGAAGTTAGGCATGAATGTATTTATATGGAATCTTGTCTGGAATGGTCCAGGAAATAGTAACTTCAATACTTACAAACCAAGGTGAGCAAATGAAAATGGGATGGTAGGTGTGAAAGGTGAGGCAGGCGGGATCTTCTGGTGTTTGGTGGACAATTTCATGACTGATTTTAATGGTAGGGAAATAGGGAGCTGTTTGAAAGTTTGAATGAAAAAAGGCAACATGTTAAAAGGAGAGCTATGTACTCTACTGAAAAGAACATATAGGGTTAAGGGGAGACAAGAGGAAATATAATAGGAGAGAAAATTGGTGGTTAGGGCTGAGGAGGGCACCAATGGAACTGATGTAAATTATGCAATTTTGGCTTTGTTCTGAAGTTTATTCTTAGATTTTTGGACCTTGTGCAATATGAATATTTCTATAACTTAAAATATCAACAAAGATTCTGAGTTTTTACTTAAAGCCTAGGGTACAGTGGAACATAATAAACATGGAAGATGCTTTTTTAATCAATAGAATTAACTTTTTTCTATTATTGCTTCTGAGAGGAGGCAATGCTGGCAGAGTGCTTGGAAGATGTGCAGGGAGAGTATGGGTACTCCGAAATGGGGGGCAAACAAAGACCCAAATGTTAGAAGCAGTTTGAAGAAGTCCATAAGATGATCTCCAGTATCGGCAGTACATAGAGGAAAGTGGAAGGCCTGTCTCTCGATCCTGGTGCTGCTCATACCCCCAAACATGGGAAGAGGCAGGCGCAGTAGCAAATCTGACCACAGGACAGAGCCCACCTGCCCTCGCTCCTTCCTAACTAGAAGATGGAACCCAGTAAGCAAGATACTCACAGAAGAAGACACTGGAGAAACTAAAAGCTAAAGAGTCATTCAGATGACCGAGGCCAAGTTAGGGTCAGTGGACCTGTCCAGGAAAAAAGAAACAAGGAAAGGGTAGTGGTTCAGGACTTGGAACCAGAAAATGAGAGATGTAAGTTTCAGTGGGCACCAGGGTAGGTAGAGGTTGTGGCCACTGTGTTCACAGGAAGAAAAGACACTAGAGCTGTGTAAAAGAACACATTCCCCCACCACTTAATCATATACTAGCAAGCTCTGCACACCCAGGATATTCTGCCCACCACCCACTTTCCAGATGCCACAGAGCTCAGAGCCTGAATCCTTTCCTCCCCAAAAACCAGCAGCCGAATTCCACTTAGCTCTGTGAAATCTCAGCATCACGGAGTTACTAGGCTGGACAGAGATTCTACGGGAAGTGGACCGAGACTTTGGTGCAAGCAGAGAGCTTGAGATGTATGGTATTGCCAGAGGGGATTGAATGGCACTCTTACCTGAAGCAGTATAGACAGAAAAGAAATGAGCAGCTACAGAGAATGTTGTAGAAAGAAGTAAACAGAGATTAAGAAGCCTCCTTCAGAAATCAGTGGAAGACTGAATACTTAATGAGTTAAAGTGTCCCCTCTCATCCTCTGACACAACTTAAATTATACTATCATGAGACAGTGGCAAAAAACTTCTAACTAACCATAGCCACAGGAGCACAGCTGAACCCAAGGGGGACAGTGATGACTGAGAGCAAAGAGAATGAGAAGTAGATTCAGTCGCTTCACACTGCCGCATCTCTCTACTCACTGGTAGGCAAGAGAACAAGTCGTAGAGAGGAAACCAGCTCATGCAGCAGTAGGTGCATCCAGACTCCTGCATTCAAATGCAGAGGAATAGAGCTCAGCTACTCACAAGTGCTACACATCATGGTTTGGCCATTTGTGAAGTAGGGAGAGGAGCACATTGGCGAAATTCTGATTGCAATGTAAATAGAACTAGCACACACTGTACATTTGTGTTTTTGTATGTATGTGGCTGTTTCTTTCTCTCTCTCTTTTTTCTCACCTTACTTTTTATCCTTCATATATATATATCAGATATATGAATAAGAAATACTTGTATATGTTTTAAATAGAGTATAAAAATTAATATTAACTAGTGCCTTAGTTTATAGGGGATATTTTATACATATGTCAGGCTAATGCATACAAAAATGCATACAAAAGATTCAAATAAAAGCTTTCTATCAGCATATTAATTGATTCTTATGTACTTATAGCTTCTTTCAATTTACTATTATACTTCTCTCCCTTTTCTTCTTTTGTCCTGCCAGTAGAATGACCTCTCAAGTCACCCACTATCCCTTAACAAAATGTAACCAGAAAAATAAATTGATATCAATACAATTAGAAATAAAAAGATGAAATTAATGTGACACCATCAAAATTCAGAAGACTATATTAACTACTTTGGAAAATTATTTTCCTCAAATTGGAAAATCTAGAAGAAACCAATAATTCTGAGACAATATGAATTATGAAAACTGAACAATAAGGAAATAAAATTCCTGAACAGACCATTCACTTGGAATAAAATAGAAGAGTAATAAAAAACTTAGAAACTAAAACAGCCCAGGGTCCTGATGAGTCACTGCTCAATTGCACCAGAAAGTTAGAGAAGAGCTAATGCCAACACTTCTGACATTCTTCCATGAAGCTGAAAGGGAAAGAACACTGAAAACCTCATTCCTCAAAGCCAGCATTACCCTGGTACCACAATTGGACATGGAGGAAAAGAAGCACTAGGCCAATCTCATTCATAAACATAGGTGCCAATATTCTCAACAAAAGATTTTCAAGCAGAATGCAACAAATCACAAAAGTTGCTATCCATCATGATCAAGCCAGCCTCAGCCCAGAGATGCAAGGGTAGTTAAGCACACACAGGGCAATAAATGTAATACGCTACATACACAGAAGTAAAGAAGAGTCATATAGTCATCTCAATAGGTACAAAACAAGCCTCGAGAAAATGTGACATCCATTCATGCTTAAAAAATGAAATGGAAAAAGGAAAGATGTCACAGTTCTTGGACAGACAGAACCAATAACAGACACATGAAGTAGAACAGAGGATGCAGAAAAACTTCATTCACCTTTAGCCGTATGATTTTTGATAAAAGTGCAAATAAAACATTGAACTAATATAACCTCTTTCATAAGCAGAGCCAGAAACACTGGTTACCCACATGCAGAAAATGAATCGATATCTATCTATCCACCCTATTTTGACTAAAATCAAGTCTAAGCAGATTAAATACCTAGACATAGATGCAGAAATGTAGAAACTTTTGGAAGAAAAGCAGATAAAACTCCTAAGGCCTTAAGCATAGACAAGGACTTCCTGAGTATAAGAATTACAGAAGATATAATACAAAAATTTCAAAAAATCAAATTATATGACATTAATAACTCCTGAATAGCAAAGAAAACAACCAACAGAGTGAAGAGAAAACTATAGGACATCTTTTCCCAGCTACTCCTCAGACAGAGGATTGGTGCTTGGAATGCACAGAACTATGTTTTGTTTCATGATCCAAGTGCTGATTACATAGGTACATTAGTTTTATCAATATTCATCAAGCTGTATACTTATGATTTTCATGCTCTTCTATAACTTCACTTCAGTAAAAATATTTAGTAAAAAAATTAAAGAACTTTCTGTTTGTATATAAACCTAAAGAAGTTGAAAGATTCACTGTAAGGCTCCCTTCTGATTATAAAAAATAAAGTTCAGGTATAAACCTAATAAGGTATGTCTAAAAGCTTATCTGATAAAAACATTCTAATTTCTTTCTTGTGTTCTTGCTTTCTGTTTTTATTGATACAGGGTCTACTGGGGATTGAACCTGGGACCTTGCTCTTGCTTGGTAGGCACTTAGATTGCCAAGCAATCTCCCCAACCCTGGGATTAGGGGAGAATATATATATATATATATATATATATATATATGGCACAGGGACTCATTATGCAGCTATGACTCATAGTGATCCTCCTTTCTCAGGTGCACACCATCACACCCAGTTTCCATGACCCGCTCAGCATGCCTGGTTTTAGTGGCTGGCATTGCATGTGGTACTGAGGCTAGAACCTGGGTCCTTGCACTTGCTAGGCAAGAGCTTCCACTGCTGAGCTATCTCTGGTCCCCCTGAGAAAATATTTTTTAAAAATAATAAAACTCTTGAAAGTGAAATATAATTTTTTTAAATCCAACTAAAAAAACTAATTATAACTGAGCAATTTACTGCAATTTAATGCAAGCAGAACAATTTCGGAAAGGATGGCTATTAACAAGGATTCAAAAAACAACAAATGCTGGTGAGGATTTAGGGGAAAAAATAACCCTCTACACTGTCAGTTGACTATAAACTACTTACAACCATTATGAAAATAAGTACAGACTTTACTCACAAAAAAACCCCAAAAAATAGAAATGCATTTGATCCAGCTATACCTCTTGCTTAGTATCTCCCTCAAAGAGCTCAAGTCAACATATTACAGTGAAACATGCATAGCCACATTTTCAGAAGCATAATTTACAACAGCTAAATTATAGAAACAGCCTACATTCCATCAACATATGAATGGGTAAATAAAATTTGTATGTGCACACAAAGGTTTACTGCTATTTTATGCTAAAGAAGGATAAATTTGCATTGTTTGTAGGAAAAAGGATGACTCTTCAGACTGCAATGCTAAATGAGATAAATCAGACTGGGAAGATTAAATATGGGATGGTTTGTCTCATATGAGAAAGAGTAAAATACATGAGAAATGGTGGGAAACGATGTAGACTGAAGTTGGCAAGGTGATGTAGAGAGAGATGGATTGGATGGTTACTGGGAGGCTGTGTGAGAGTGGGTCAGAGAGGTGTACTCTGGGATACTATATATGGTTCCTTGCCCAGAACTCTCTAGTACTTTCTCCCTGCCCCATTTACCCATCATCATGATCTTAGTAGCCTTGTTCCTCCTTCCCTCCACCATGAGGATTCTGTCTTACATCTTGGTCAGCATGTTTTTAATTTCCCGAAGTGGTGATCTAAATTGCACCTTTCTTTCCTCTTTTAGCTTGTGGGTGTGACATATTGTATCTCAGTGATAGCCACCTGGTAGTGAAAAGTGGTGTTAGAGAAGTGGGAGGCCGTTGCTGGAACTGTACCTGATCTTGTGTTTTAGAAACTTTTTGAGTTGATGTGCTGCTTAAGGAATTTGGAAAGGTTTTAGAAATGTGAGCTGAAGATGCCTTAAGATGCAGTAAGAAGAAACTCATAGGTGAATCTGGCAGAGTTCAGAATATAAGAATACTGATAAATACATGGGCAGTGAACTTCAGGATCAGAAGAATGGCCCAGGAAGATGGCTCAGTAGAATAAACACTTGCCTGGCAAACCCAAGGTCCTGAGTCCAATCCCCAGTACTGCTGAAAGGAAGGAAGGAAGGAAGGAAGGAAGGAAGGAAGGAAGGAAGGAAGGAAGGAAGGAAG
>NDGN011529456.1:1256-13566 GCA_002564285.1 Tympanoctomys barrerae
TCTCTCTCTCTCTCTCTCTCTCTCTCTCTCTCTCTCCCCCTCCCTCCCTCTCTCTCTCTCTCTGTTTACCTCCACCCCAGTAAGGATAAAATTGTGCATAGTTATATTTAGATTCTAATTGAGCACAATATAATATGTTCCTTTATAAGGAAATTGTATGGAGTTTGTGAATAACCTTAGAAATTTTTAAAAGTTCTGATAGAGAGAAATACAACCAAGAGTGAGAGTGAGAGTGAGAAAGAGAAGGGGAGAGACAAAGAGGAAAACAGAAAGGAAGGAGACAAAAGAGAACGAAAGCAAGGGAGAGAGGGAAGGAAGAAAACAAAAAAAATCGGTTTTGGGTGTGAGATTGGGGCCTTTGTCTCACTGCCCACAACATGGAAGATGTAGGACTTTGTTGGGAGTGCACACGTGAGAGGCTGGGCTGCATGTGAAGGAAGAAGCTAAGGAATACTTCCCCGCTTTTCAGCAAAGTACCCAAGTCCTTTTACTGAAGAAACAGCACTGCTAGCGACAGTGCACTAGCAGAAAACAGAACAACAGATAACAAAAAGCCAAAGCACTGCTAAGTGGTTCCCTGCCAGTGTTTTACCAAGCCCCACGCCCATCCGCTCTCTGCAGACACCCCATAAACATTTCCTGATGGTGCTGACGGTAAGTTACAGTATAGCCCCGCTTGGTTTTACGTACGAATTGACATCATCTTTAGATTTACTCTAAGTATGAAGTTATTTTTCTGACAATACTTCCTTTCCCAGTCCCTTTAAAAAAAAAAATGGCATGCAGTTTGCTCTTGCAAAACATTAAAATGGAGCAAGAGGACCAGCAGATTCCCTTCCTGCCCTCTGACCCACGCCCATCCTGGGGTCAGCGCCCTGGCCTGTCTTTATATAGTCACTAGAAAATAGGTGCCAGATCCTCTTCTTACAGCTTAAACAAGGGCTCTGCCTGTATTTATTTTCACCTGTTCAGAATGCAGATCAATGAAAGTACTGAGCCAAATGCACAGCTCCCTTCTGAAATAATTGTAAGAGGATTTATTTCTCTGGGAACATCTTAGTTTATCTAGCATCTGCTATTCCAAAGTGTTTACTTGGGAATTTCCAGGTCACACAGGAGACGCGGCCGCTATGTGGTTCATTTAGACAAAAACTAGAAACCTAACATTTTGGGGTGAGGCAGAGAGTGTTTTAAAAACTTGTTCATGTTTAAAGAACTTAAAATGTGAGTGTTTACATACTTTTAAATGTCATGCTTCATTACACTCAATTTTAATTAATCGATATAATTGGCCCTTCTGCTAAAGTTTTATGTAGCAAATGTACAGAAAACATATAAATCTTTGAAAAGATCAACTTTAATGCAGCAGAGGCAGTTTTTCCTTTAAGTGTGAGAAATGCAGGATTTAAAAAATACATACTTTGGACAGAAGTGTCTGAGAAGAGACTCCAAAATCTAGGAAATACTTTTAGTACAATCAGCAGGTTGAAGAAAAAAGTGTAATTTTTGAAAATAACATAGATAGACAGATAGATAGATAGATAGATAGATAGATAGATAGATAGATAGATAGACAAAAACTGTTCAAAATGATTTAGAGAATGGTGAGTAACCAAGTTCCCTAGAGTGGGTTTAGTAAACATTCTGCTTGAGAAAAGGACAGCAAACAATCGTTAATTAAGTACCTATCCCGTAGCAAGCACTTGGCATTTGTTATTTCTATTAATCTTCAAATATGATAACTCCCATGTAGCAAACCAAGAATGTAGTCATTGAGGTGGTGGAAGTTGTCCACAGTAAGTGGAGGAGGCAGGATCGCAGCCTGGTCTGCCTGCGTCAGCACTCCCTGTGCCCTGTCAGCTAGTTTTCAACATTTACTGTAAAACGTTGCTTAAGCAACAGTTGGTATCTTATCATGTGAGTGCTCCCGCTCACCGGGAAGCTTGGGAGTTCTAGCCTCACTCCAGGGGAGCTGAGTCAGCAGTTCCATCCTGGGTCCACAGCAATTTCCTGGCTTTTTTGCTCAGTCCTTTCTATGCAGGTTGGAGGCTACATTACCCTCCAGATGGAGCAAGTTTAGAGAGAGCAGAGAAAGCAACAGAAGGCATGAAAGGAGCTAGAATAGACGTAGATTCAATACTTGCCACATGCAAGTTCTGTGTAATTCTGCTTCTGAAATCTGGAGTAGGACAGACGCAAGAGTGATGACAGAGCATGTTGGACATAGGAGCTGTGGCTTTGGACCATGGGCCATCAGTGAAGCCATAGGCTTGGCTTGTGGGTGCTTTTGTTTGGCCATCAAGTTTTTATTTGTTTAAATAGTTAGCAACATTCAAAAATTCATTCAGGGCTGGTGAGATAGCTCAGCAGACTAAAGCACCCTCTTAGGCAGGTGCAGGTACTGTGGTTGGATCCCCAGCAACACATGCTGCACCAGCCCTGTCCCCAGGGTGGGCTGACCTGGCCAGAGTCTGAGCATAATGGTACATGCCTGTAATCCCAGTGCTGGGGAGGCTGAAAGCAGGAAGATCATCATGAGCCCAAGCTGTGTAGTGAGATCAAATACGTTAGAGCTGCAACAACTAAATACATAAAAGAAAAAAAAATCATTCAACAACTACCACATATAACTCATTATTTATTGGGTATCAGTGAGGAACAGAAATTCCTCAAGAAAGAAGGGAGTTAGGCTCTACCAAAGACCAAGGAGACAGAACTACCTTTTGTAGGATTTATATTAGAGAGAAAAATGTCCAATAATGTAACCAATAAATGATTAAGGAACAGTATCTTAGGAAGTGAAACACTGAAAACATAAATAGGTTAATAGGGGTTTAGAAGGATGATGAGGTGGGTTGAGAGAGTTCTCAGGAGAAGATGCCATTTAGAGACTTACAGAAGATACAAGGATCATCCAGGTAAACAGGAGAGGTGAGGAAGGTCCAGGGGTGAGGAAGCTTCTAGGCTGAGGGAACAGTCACTTTGGGACCTACGTGGGGAGCATGAATATTCGAGCAATGATCAGCTGCCCAGTAGGCATGAAGTGAGCAAGAGAAAAGGAGAGAAAAAGCGAGGAAGAGTGTTAATGAGGTGCTCGATGGCGTAGGGCCTTACAAAGTTTCCTAAGGGCTCACTTTTACTCTGATTAAAAAGGGGGAGCTTTGGAAGGATTTGAGCAGAGGAATGATCTGATATAACTGTATTTGAAAATACAGTAATTACTCCTCTGGTTTCCATTCTGAGTGTAGACTGCAAGGAAAGAAGTAAGGACAGACTCAGTAACACCAGCTAAAAATTGGCTGGTCTATGGCAACTACGACTATGAAAAATGCAGAGGCATCGGTGAGGGTTATAAAAAGCAATGGGATAAGGGAGCCCATTTGGAAGGTAAAGGCCGTGAGGTTTACCAGGGTGATGTGGGAAGAAGTGAAAGGTGACCACAGAGTTTCTGACCCTAGAATGACGTCACTAGCAGTGCAATGGGAATGCTCAGGGCAAAGATGGTTTCTCAAGAATGATGCGCTAGGTATGTGACTCAGCAGCACAGTGCCTGTCTGGAAAGAACAAGGTCCTGAGTTCAATTCCTGGTTAAAAAGAAAAACGAAAAAAAAACTTGATAAAAGTTCAGTTCATTTTGCTAATGTCACACAGCAATGCTAGCCTATATCTCAGTAGAGAAGCCAAAGGGAAGCTGGATAGGCATGTTTTAATGAAAGTATCTTGATTAAAGGTATACACTGGGAAGCCAGTGACAAAATGATGATGTTTAAAGACATGAACATAAAAGCCATTTCAAAAGAATGTGTAGAGAGGAAGGAGGACCAAAGACATTGCTGTTAAGAACTTTGGGAAATAAAATAAACATACAGACTTCTGTCTTCTCTTGAACAGGAAATGCTGTTGCCAATAGTTGCTGGTATTACTCAGTGAGGGCTGAGTAACTGAGTGTGTGCTTCAGCCAGTCCTTCCCCCACCCTTCCTTGGTCTGCTTTGTTTGGGCAGTTTGTGTGTCTCCCTCACCAGTATCTCCACCAGACTGATTTCACTCATTCATGGCAAATACTTGCACTTCCAGGCATGTGAATCTGTAGTTTCTGGCATAGAGCTGCGCATAGAACAGGTATCAGCATCTCTAGCTCCCATCTAAGGAGAAGAGTGCCTCCTTTGAAACCATTTATCCTTTCTTCTAATTGTATTTTGAAATAGAATTAATAGCATCATGAGGTGATGTCTGGACCTCTGATAACCAGGCATTCTCATCTAGAGACATGAAGAGAAAGATCATACTGAAAATGACAGATTCCTTTGATGTCATTAACAACTGTATTTCAACCTTTACTTCCATTTAAGAACTCAAAGTGCCACCTCAGTCTTAGTCAGCTTTGGAATAGTAGCCAGCATTTTTAGAAATAATCAAATGAGTGGTCATGTACAGCTAGAAAGAAGGAAAAGAACTCAAAGGGGAAAAGATGAATTGAGAAATACTCAAGATGAAGTTTCTAGGTTAATTCAATGGGTTGAGAATTTATGCATCCAGCATGATTGTTGTGTCTTCACAGTAGCATGAAAGTATACATTCATTGGAAAATAAAAAATAATGGGTTTTGATTCTTACCTGACAATTATGTGGAAGGTAACTCCATGTACTGAATGAATGGGAAATTTCAAAGAAGTCACAACTTCAAAGAAATATGCTGGACTGTCAGGTTTTGAGAAAGAAATTCTTTTCTCATTTAAGGTCAAATACCCATCCCACACTGAGATTCTGTGCTCACTGATCTAAGAATCTTCTGTGTGGGAGAACTGATGGTCACTTAACAAGTGTAGTAAATGCCTCCAAAAGGCATCTTTGGGGCAGCTGAAAAGAAATAAAGAAACTAGAGTTAAAGTTTATGGTGATTCTCAAGTTGACTCGGGGAGTGGTAGTGAGCAATGGAAAGACTAAGGCGGCCAAGGAGGATCTCCCTCATGGTACATACAGCACTACCTGTTCTTGTTTCTTGGTACCGGTAATCCAACTCAGGACCTTGTGCTTATCAGGCAGGCAGGTGCTCCTGCAGACTTGCTCTTTGAAAGAGAAATGGCCACCTCCTCCCTGAGAAAAGACCACCTCTTCAAATGTATGCACTTTAAATGTGCTTAATTTTTTTCTGGGGCCATATTCCTTTGTTTTTCAATTAGTTGTTTGATCTTGTTTGTTACTCTTGTCTTCCTTGGGAACTAATATCTTGAGCAGTGAGCAAATGGCTCTTAATAGCAACAGTTCCCAAGTGAAATGTCTCCCAGCATCTCTCTACTTTCTTTCCAATGCCATTTCAATTTTTTTAACCTTTTCAGTATTTTACATTACTGTGTTTAGGTTAAATTTCTCACCAATAAATTTTAAATAAATTCTCACCAATAAATTTTAAATTTCACTCATTTACTTACCCTTTTCACATTTAAAGTGCATTGAAAGTTACAGGGTAGCTTTTGAATATAGACAAATACCAGGTCCATTCCAGTCTTATAAATTTTGTATTAGCAGCGGCATGTGAAATTCTAAGATCATAGCGCTTAATAATAAAATTTTAAAAAATATTAAAGAAAATTTATTTTAAATTGATTTTGTAATTTTAATTTGATGATGTATTCTACAGAGGATACACAGAGTTTAATAACAAAGACACAAGCAAACATAAAGTATCTATGATTCAGCAATTAATTGACTTCTTTGTTTTATAATACTGGGGCTTGAACCCAAGGCCTCTCATATGCTGGGAAAGCTCTCTACCACTGAGTTACATCCCTGGCTCCAAGTTAATTGATTTTAGTAGTCTTTTTTCATTTACTTTTCCATGTTACATTTTTAATTTAAATAAAAATTAACCTAGTGTGGAAAATCACCAGTTCCTTCAGTTGTTCTAGTTGTTCTTCAAATTTCAGTTCTATATTATCACATATAAGGTAGAGCGTCTAGAACTAAATTCATTGTTCTAGACCTATGATGCTTTAATCTTTTGTTTTCCAACATAAATATCTTTCAGGAAAGTCAATGATGAAAACCAATAGTAAAATAATGTACAGCCATTGAGTAAAATCACATAGGTTCACAGATCTGTGATGAAACTAAAGAAATTCTCTTTTCCCCACTAATTATTAGACAGTAATCTTTGGTAGCCTGGCTAGGAATCTCCCTCAACCTCACTATGTCTGAAATGAATGCTGTATAGAGGGTTGTCTACATATAGGCTAAGTACTTTTGGATTGGGGCTGCTTCCTACCAGAGAAAATTATTCAGTTCTTTCCAGAATCTGCTTCCAAATGTTTTTTACCTCTTGAATCCATTCACATTCATTTTGATGCCATATAGGATTAAGGGATTTTTTTTTCTATTGATGTAGTTTTCCCAGTGATATATGGCAGATTTTTATTTTTAATTGCAGTAAATAGAAACCTACTCAAGCCAACTTTAAATAAATTAGATTTATAGGGAATAAGGAAAAATATGACTAGTAAAATTTTGGATAGTAAAATAATGAGGATGAAGGTACCACAATAAATAGATCTATTTTAATCAGAGCAGCTGAACCTACCATAGCAGCAGCTACAGAAATCCTTCCCACACAGAGAACACCCTATCCTTGTCAGCGATGCCAAGATTCTTGCCTTTTTAGTGAGAACCAATGGGCTTCCACTGTAGGCAACAGGCCCAAAGGGAGGACATAAAAAGATTGGAGAGAAAACTGTGTCACAGCCACTAGAAAATGATTTATTTTCTACAGATATTTTTTCACCCAAAAATCAATAGGTGTAATTAAAATAATGTGGAATTTAGTTTTTTCACTGCATTAAAGTTGGAGAGTAACTTCTGGATGTAGAGTAAGCTGCATTCAGAACTCTTTCGGGTTCTCTCCTGGTTCTGATCTGATAGTTAGGGCCCATTACCTTATAGAGACATTTGCACCATTTTCCCATAAAGTGTTATCATCTTACATCTGTCTACGTGGAGCTTATTTGCTATTTCTGCCCACTCGTATGGCCGGGTTATTTTCTTTCACTGTTATTCTTATTGCCTCTGTATGTCATGACAGAATGGAAAATTTTATTCTAGTAGATGTTTTGTTTGCTTCTCTAGTTTGTTTTTGGTCACTTAAAACAATGTTGGATAAGATTGACCCAGTACTAATTGCTGGCAGTTATACATCCCTACACATAAAAGTTGTCCCTCCTTCAGTCTCTCCTTTTTCATATCAAAAAGTACTTATTAAATACCAAAATGTGCCAGATATTGTTTTAGATGCTTGGAATACAGGTATGAATCAAACAATGATCTCAAATATAGTTTATATGTTAGTAAGGAAAGATAGTAACAAATAAATGCTTAGCATCTCATGATGCTGAATGATAGGCAGCTTCTGTCTTCATGGAGTTTTTGTTTGTTTTGTTTTAATGATTTGAGGTAGTTCTTCAATGACAAATTATTTTCCACCAAACCTGCCATATGTATTTCAGATCAGATGGGAATTACTTTCTTGCATTTTCTGTATATTTGAAATAATGGGTATAATGAAGCCAGAAAAAGAAACCAAAGAGTAAATGTTCACTCTTTTTCATGAGAAAATGTTTAGGGTAAAGTTAATTCAATATATATGTATGTGTGATAACAATGAAACACATAAAACAGAAATTACAGTTCTTGCTCTTAAGGACTTAATAATTAAATTGAACAAAGCAGACAAACAGGTACTGTTAGTAACCTAATGTATTTTGACTGTGTCAATCCCAGAAACCAGAGATTGAGCCAATGAATGTCTAGAAGTTGGTTATAATGATACCCTGAAGTTCTGTGAGTCAGCTTTCTGAATGTCCTTGGTAGTCTTGGTATTATGAGTAGATGTCTCACACATTAGTCTGAGATCATGATCTTAATCTCTATGTAGTGTACTGGTCTACTTCTGAAGTACTTTCCCTTTTTTATCTGTCATAGTTAGTCTTTATTGTCAACTTGACTGAATTGAGACAACTAATAAAGCCTATTTCTGGATGTCTGGGTGTATCATGGGGACATAACCTTGGAGACTATATCTGATCCCTGGATCCTTTCTCTGGTTCTTCTTGCTTTTCTTTTCTCAGCTTCCCAACTACATGATACAAGCAATTTTCCTCTATCATGTCTTTCTGCCATGATGTTTGTGCACTGAAGCCACCCAACCATGGATGGAAACCTCAGAAACTTTGAGCCAAAGCACACTTTATTACCTTTACATTTTGTGCAAGTGGTGATTGAAAAGTATGGTGAATGTTTGAAAACTTTAAAACTGTATTACATGAAAAGAATCAATCCCCCCCAAAATATTCTGCATGCTTCAAACACACTTATCCTGTCATTATTGCCACTTTCTGAAGTAGTTTTCCATATCCTCTTTCATGAGATCGTTACAGAATACGATCAAAACTATGGTAAATGATGCTACCAAGTGCTACTTGACAGAAAGGCAGCCTCTTGAAAAGTATGTCCCCATCTACCTTATTCACTGGATCCAGCATCCATGTTTTGAATCAAATAAAGGCAGCCACAATAGCACAACTAAATCCACTAATGAAAGACTTCCAGAACTTCCTCAGAATGTGGCAAGACCAACAAGATAAGTTTGTTCAAAGAAAAGGGAGAATATTTAAAAGGGGATTAATGGCTACTTTCCTTTAAAGTTATTTTTTAATTTAAACATGCTACTTTTTAATCATATCTCATATGTTAGGTATTTCTCAGCATTAGAAACCGACTAATACATTATCCATTTGCCAAGCGTCTATTGGGCTTCTCTGTGGACCAGGTCTCATATCAGGTTCTGAGGATTATAAAATCTTAAAGAAATCATATCTGCCCTATGGAGCTTAGCTTAGTGAAAGAAGCTACTAACAACGGACCACATATACCATGATTCTGCTTATATAAAATGCCCATCTTTGCAGACCATGAGTAAGCTCCTGATTGCCTACTATTGTTTGTGAGAGTGCCAATAGGAGTCATTATGAGTGTCTACGTGGCTTTCAGGAAGGATGGTGAAGTGGTTCTAGAATTCAGCTATGGGAATTGCTGCACAATTCTGTACATATTCAAAACATAGCACTGTGCACACTTCATAGGTGAATACAATGTTATGAAAATTGCTATTTTTAAACACGTAAAGATCACATTCTTTAAGGACAAAAAGAAGAAAATACAAGTAGTGCCTTGCTAACTGCTGGGGAGAGATGTGATGGTTGGAAGCAGGGTCCCAAGCAACACACTCAAATGCAGAGATCCTCTAGGTCCCCTCTCAAGGTACTGGCAAGAGTACCTTCACCAGTTTCTTCTTCCTGCTGATGTAGTGCTCTTGGTTTGCTGTGTTCCTCTCTCCTCCCCTGCGTAGTGAATTCTTATTCCCCTTCGAGAATCATCTTGCATGTAGACTCCCTGTGAATTCCTTCATATGCCCTGTTCTCTTCTGGACAATGGTGGTGACTTTCTCCTGATGTTTGTAAAGCATCCTGCAATACTATCATCAGGGGATTTATGGTACATCTCCTCTTGAGCATTTAAGATTCTCAAGGGCCAAGGTGCATAGGTGACCCTGCCGCAAAACAAACCTTGACATAAATCATCATTTCTCCCATCTATTTTTAAGCAGTCATTCACTTTTTCTAAAGGTCCTTTATTCTGGGGCTGGAGAGATAACTTGGCCAGTCTAAGCACCCGCCTAGCAAGTGCAAGGTTCTGAGTTCAATTCTTGGTACCAAACAAAATATAACAACCCCCCCAAAAATTTTTTTTGTTTGCTTGCAATTATCATAATAAATTTAAGACCCTCATTTTATCAAGAGAAATTCACTTAGGGAGCTATTTCTGTCTAGACAGTAGGCATATAAACTTTGGGGACAGACTGCCTATATTGACATAACAAGTATTTGTGTCTTATGTCACTTGGTTCTTTCACCTATAAACAGCAAATAATGAAATTCAGGTATTTTTTGTGAAGGTTCAGTGAAACATTGCTCATTAAGTGTTCAGAATATCTAAAGAATCCAGCAACAATGGCTATATTGATTATTACACTGGGACTTCCAGGGGTCTTCTTCATAAACCTGCCACCATTAGCCCAGAGAAACACTTAGGAAGGAAGAGCAGGAGTCTACAGTGTGTGTATGTGTGTAGGGGGTCTGTGGAGAACAGCTGGTGTGCAGAGCACAAGGTAGTTGCATAGAGACTGGGATGGTCTTCAGGGAAAGAGTGAGGCAGTGAAGGAGGCAGGGAGAACAGAGAACATGTGTGATCTTTGCAATGTTTACTGAAATCATCTCTCCTTCAGCCTCCATTTCTTAGTCATAATGCTAGCTGAATTAACACAAATTGCAAAACTACCTTTCATATCTAGAAAGCTGATTCAGTGCTGACTCACTCAACCTAAATGGAAATGTTTCCTACCAGGTTCTTACCTGCACTAAGAGCAACAGCCTGTTTCATGAGGAGGTTGCTGCTTTTGGAGTGCTGGAGGAAGTTCGGTGGTGATCAAGCCCTTAGGGAGCCCCATTGTTCCAGCACAACTAGGAGTCCTGTGGCTACTGCCTTCTTCTCCCACACCTCAGGGTGACAGTGCATCACCAAGCAAGTCACGCTTGATATTTAGGGTATCATCTCATTGTTAGATGAAGAGCCGGAAGGCTTTGGCCTCTTTCACATCTCATTTAGTATCCTATTTTCCTTTAACCTTCTATAGTCACCACTATGTACAAGACTGGGAACCAAAGAATTTGTAACCAATATTTAAAAATGAAGCCAGCAAGTACAAAGGGATGAAATTACATCCTTTTAAGGGCATGCATCTCTCTGTAAAGATCTAGATACTTCAATGAAACGAATCTTTGAGTTATTCCCTTCTAGCTTGAACAGTGTCAATAAAACTTTAATGTGACAGAATCAGCTGTATATGGGCTGGACCCAACACTGATGTTCTAACAAATCCTAGGCCATGCTGCTATGCTTTCAATCATAAACCATACTTTGAATTGGAAGGGTGCAGAGCACTAATTCTTAAATGTGACTGTATATGGGGATAACTTGCAGCATAAAAATATGGCTCATGCCTTTGAGAGTCTTATCACGTCTTGAATCAGAACTTTTGGGCATCAGAACTTTTAAAAGCCCCTCACTCTTCCTAATATTTGGTAAAGATCAAGAATCACCAGTACAGCAGATCCAGTCCTAGCCCAGGCCCGGTGAGTGTGTAGGAGAGCTTCTGCCTACCCTGTGCTGGCAGGACCTACTGGTCCCAGCCCAGACACAGAGTGGGTGAGACCCTTGTACACCACCTTGGGACGCTCCCCACCACTCCGCAGCACCTACCCCACCTCACCCACCCAATAGGAATTTCTGCCATGTTCCAGGACCCCTAGATCCAGTCCTAACACAGGCCCGGTGAGTGTGTGGGAGAACTTCCCACTACCCTGTGCTGGTGGGACCTACCCGTCTCAGCCCAGGCACAGCATGGGTGAGACCATCTTTTACCACCTTAGGAATCCCCCCTCAACTCTGTAGTACCCCCCCACCCTGACCTCTGAGTAGGAATTTCTGTTGCGTTCCAGGAACCTCCAGACCCAGCCCTAGACCAGGCAAAGTGAGTGGAGGGGAGAACTGCATCTCCCTGCTACTCCACCTTGTCCCCTCCAGACTCAGCTCAGGCCTGGCATACAGGCCAGGGATGAAACCATGCAGGTGCAAAACCTGCAGAGAGTTTAGGGAACAGAATCACCCAGCTAGTCCAGGAACAGAACATCTTGCCAGAGGGGCACAACAGGTCCACCACCAAGGCAATAGCAGGAAGGACCTGAGCACAGCAGCCAGACCCAAGCCAGGTGCAACTAGATAAATCCAAACTTTGTACATCTGCACCTGAACTTCAGTACCTGCTAAGGTTATAACTGCACCAAAGAACTACAACAAAGGTCAGAAGACAGTGCTACACAAAGAGACAACAAGAAGGAGCAAAATGCAATCTCAGAACCCAAGCCCACCCATAACAAGTGCAGAGGACACTAATGCAAAACACTTTGGGAATCACACAGTTGAAATCAATGAATCAATGGCTTCTGAAATGAAGAAACAGCTGCAGAAACATATAGAGGAACTCAGATTGGAAAAGACAAAAGAAAATCCCTGAATTAACAACATCTGCAGTAAAGAATCAAATGCAGAAAAATATGGAGGAAACCCAATTCCCACCCAAATAAGTGCAGAGGACACTAGCTCAGCTCAAATGTATGAATTAATAGCGTCGACAGTAAATAAGCA
>NDGN011529467.1:0-14219 GCA_002564285.1 Tympanoctomys barrerae
AAGAAAGAAAGAAAGAAAGAAAGAAAGAAAGAAAGAAAGAAAGAAAGAGAGAGAAAAAGAAAATATACCTTACAATGTGAATGTATATGAAAGAAAGATTAATGAATGCATTATATTCAGAATAAATTTACTTCTGCTAAATGGCAGGATAGTAAAGTCAGCGAAATTGAAACAAAACAAAAACACAAAACACCTCAAATGAGGTCTGGAGTTCTGGGAGGCATCCACTGCACAATTCTCCACTCGCATAGCTTTGCCAGATGCTATGTTACATGCAGTACTGTTTGCCAACAGGATGGACACAGTGACAGGCTGGTCCACAGCCTGAAAACCAGCAGGGGCTGTTGTTAAGGCAGAGGTTACATGTTAGTGGGGGACAATTCACATATGAGTTGTGCTACCACCAGGGCCAAGAAAACAGGAGCAGAAGCATACAAAGCTCAGCATGTGACTTTTTCTGAAGTTACCTTGGGCTGGTCAGCTAAAAGGGAAAGGGGAGAGCTGGTGTAGTAAACAGGAAAAGAAAAGGCAAAAGGGATACTAAATTCTTTGAATGCTGAAGTAACTGGCTGGTACTCAGAAGCAACCATGAAAATGGAATGTGTCTTACCCTGTAAATTCTGTCCCGTTACTTAGACTTTCACTCCTCTGCAGTGTGCCGCTGAGGAAGGCTGTGATCCAACTGACTCTCCCCGGCTTTGTCAGTCAACAGTGTTAGACAGGAAGAAATTTCAGGGAATAGAACCAAGCTGATGTTCTTCTGTCCCAGTGGTATGGCATTGTTGTTATGTACTCTATTAATGAAGGGGAAATCAAAGGGCCTATGTAAAGCAAGAATGTTAACAACAGGAAAAAGCAGTATCTTCTGATCTTTGTTCTGACTTTTTAAAATTGTAGAAACCCATTTTTCAAAATAGTCACTTTTTAATGTCCAATTCAAAACAACAAATCTGTGTTTTCAGAACAATACCATATAAAATTCCTGAGGGAAATTAATACTGTCATTGAAGAGCCCCTGAAGAGTTAGTTTCTGCCTCAATCTTATGTAAGAAAAGGAGACTGCTTGATTTTGCTCACCATTATATCCACATAAATTTAAATATTGGCTAACAAATTTGGTTGTAGATTTCTTCACAGTTGTATGACTTCATTACTTTTGCCTGGAGCAATTGGATGTTGAAAATAAAAAAAAACCTATGTCTGCAGACACACATATACACACATAGAGACAATTCTATCAACTCAAATACAAACTCCACGTTGCAACCCCAAACATGCAACTTCCTACAAATAATAACTATAGATGGTCTGATTTGTATTTTCCAAACTTAGATTCAGTTGTATGAATACATTTATGTTCATATGTATTATAAATCTGGAAGCATAATACATGTATTATTTTTCACTTTATGATATATGCCAATGTACATAGGTTTACTCCAAACTGCAATGGTGACATTCTCTTCCATTATCCTACTATGAAACAGTTACCTCAGATGGATTTAGATGGTATATTATAATTAATCTAAAAACTTAAAAAATATTATATTCTGACTATTCATTTTTTATGGATTATCAAGATAGTCTAGACTTCTGCCGAGTTAAGTTTTTCATGATTGCTTTTCTGCATCAATTAACACAGCATGTAGTCTTACATGGCAATATGTTTGACATTGAGGTGTTCCTTATAACATTTGTAAACTTGAATTAAATGAAATAGGACCTTAAACCATCAATGTGACCTACTTTATTAAGAAAGACATAGATATATGGAGAGACATAGATTTGCAGAGAGACATAGATGGATGGATGGATGGATGGATGGATAGATAGATAGATAGATAGATAGATAGATAGATAGACAGACAGATATACAGACAGACAGGTTTAAGAAAGAGGTCAAAGAGATCTCAGGCCAATAACCCATACCTCAGTGGACACTGAAATCTGTCACTCTCCCATGTGACTAAATGCTGACATGCCTATTGTGCCACAAAACACACTTGTCACCTTACAACTAGACATGGCACACATGAAAGACAATAAGATAATGTAAATACTGAAACATTAAAAAGAATCAAAGTCAACAGTGGGATAGTTAGAATTTCGTTATAATACTGAGTGAGAAGTAACTAAGTTCCTGCTTTTATTTCCATTTGTTCTTTGCTGGGTTTGGATCTGGCACAACTCTATATTAGGTTTTCCCATACCTGTTGTGGACCTAGTTCATCTTGTGTTTGGTTGCATTTAAAGGAGTACATAATTCTTTGTGCTGGTTTCATAAGAAATTTTTAAGTCTGTAAAGTGTTCTGAAATAAGTAGGCTTAAATCCAAATAGTATATCAAAACACATATGGTACATTGTCAGCCAATATTTGTCCCTCAATCAAGTGAAATAGAACAAGAAATAGTTTGTATTGACACAGTATTGCTGACATTTAATTATGAAATTGCAGTGTCGCTTAATACATTAGAATGGTATTGTACAGTAGTGCACTATTAAAAGTTGTTTCTAACAGAGTTGTAGTTAAAAAAAAAAGTTTTAAACCTTTGTTCTCTACTTAACACCCACCACACTTCACTTCTGGCTCTTCTTCTGACCCTCAGCTTACTGTGTCCAGTCTATGCTGAGCAGGTCAAGAGAAGTGAGGCACACTCTCCCAGTTGTGCTACTTGGCCTTGGGTGCAAAATGACACAAAGGAAGTTGCTTAGTGTAGCACTCATGAATGCTCTTTTTCTTATACTTTTCAGAACAGGACTCTTGTTTCCAATTTCAGAAAGTAAATAAAAGCTTGGGTTACCTAAGAATTGTTATAGATTAAAAGAAAATTCCTTTTCCATGTGTCTCAGAAGATTTTCTCTTGCTCCTGGGGTGAAATACCCAACACCCAAAATTAAGGAAGGAAAGGTTTATTTAGCTCACTGTCAGTGGAGGTTTTAGTCCATACTCAGCTGGCTACAAGGCAGAGTGGTACATGGCAGAGTACAGCCATTCACAGTAGCAAAAAGTAAAAAAAATAAAAAAGCAAAGAGCCAAGGAAAGAGGAGCAACTGGGCTGTTAGCAAGCCTCTCTCCCTTATATTGTATGCAGATTGCCCACCCCAAGGTGGGTGTAGCACTCATACCCACAATCCTAGCATTGGATCTTGATTAATGACAAAATCTAGAAGCTTCCCCAATGACTGCATGATGGTTTGGGGTGGGGGGAGATGACTAGACACAAACCATAACACCGTGCTTAGAAATCTCTTCACTCTAGTTTTTCCAACTTTTACCACAGTTCTTCTCAAACCTCTCTGAGATGAGACTCACTGCAGACTAGAGAAATTTTGGAGATTGAAAATGCAAAATTAAGATACTGCTATTTTAATTACATATGATTTGTAATTCTTTGAAACCAGATCATCTTCATATCTTGAGGAATCTACAGTAGTCCAAGGTGAAGACTACTATTAAATTATGAAACTAGCCCAGTGTCAAACATGAGAAAATAGAAAGCAATGTGTTAAAAAGAAGACATTTTAAGAGCAAAGCTTTCCCTTTTGGTTTACTCTCAACACTTACATTTTACCTGTCGTTTACAATTTCAGTTTTGCCTTACTGAATTTTTAATTTGGAGATATGAACATGACATTGACATATTTGTTGAAATTTCCTAAACTTATATCACCAAGAAAAAAACCTTTATTAAAAACTTAACGTATGCTTTCTTATAACTCCTATGATTTAAATGATATATGACACATGCTAGAAGTATTCTGTTACATCAGGTATTATGGTATTAACTTAATTGTACCAGAAATTTTACTATATGCAATAGTTTAAAATTCAGAGTCACATAAAGTACACAATTTTCATGAGGCCTATGCATTTGATTAACTCACAAAATACAAGGAAAGGAAAGGACAAGATTGCCTTTTTTCCTTCCATGAACTTCTGAAGCCACTTTTTAACATTTTCTCAGGACACACTTTTGGTCATCCATCTTTATGTAGATAATATATTGATATAGGTATAAATCAAACAGTGCAAGTTCATAGCTTTTGAATAACATGAATGAGAACTAATTCACATAATTTCTATTCAGACTTAGCCATGATAAAGAATTATATACAGACCCTACGGTTAAAGATTTTCTGAAAGTATTTCAAGATAAACTTTAGAAAAATTATGTATAGAACACTATTTTTGATACATCTAGAATGTCAGACAACTATTGTATATTTGCATAAAATGAACATATTAAAACATTCGGATTTAAACTAAGAAAGGAAAATTTTTGCAATGGTCTGTCTTCTATCTCTTAGGATATCTTTTTGATATGAGTATTAAAACTCTGAATCCCAGGGTGGGTATCATTATATGAGAAATTTTGACAAACTTCATTGAAAGAGATTGTAGAGGTTTTTCTGGAACAGGAATGGGTCTAACAGAAAACCGACTCTGTACATAGAATTTTCAACACAATTTTCTTCTATGTTATATAAATGAAAAAGTTGTAGCAATACCTCAAAAATCTGATGGGGAAATAACTAAGATTTTAAAATTCTGTACCCAACCAAAATGCCATTCACTTGAGAACTTGAGAAAAGAGGTAAAAATACACAGAAATGCAATGTTTAAGACATGTAGCTCTTGTGTACAGATTTGTATATAGCTCGTTTTTACAGAACCCTCTGGCACGCACAGGGATCACTGAGCACTCACTGGCCAGGTACTTCTGTAGATAGTGTCCGTGGAGTAAATGTTTGACAGGCCATAACTTGAGTCTTACTGCCTTGCCTTTATTACATGTAAATTTTGAATCCCGTGACCAGTGATTTGGATTTTATTTTATATTTGCAGGGTTTGCCATTAATAATAATTAATGCCCCTTTTGTGGAACACTCCTATTTGTACCTCGACAGATGCAAATTTTCTTCATTTTCCCTACACCCTTTTGGTACACGTAGAAGTTGATTTCCTTTCTCATTGATGGTACTATTTCTTAGTATTTAAATTGGATCACCTGTTGCCTCATGAAGCTTTAAATTATTATTTTAAGTCTTTCCCAGATGACGCGCTCTCGTCTCACCTCTGTGGGGATCCGTGCCACCGCCCGACATCACCTCCTCCCCAACACTATTTCCATTGCACCTTGTAGTGGAATCTGCATATCATTTTGCCCACCTAGAAGTGTCTGGATGCTTACACGAATAAATTTTATAACATAAAAAAAGACATGTAGCTCTCATATCTTGACTTTGAAAGATCTGGTTATGAATAAAAAGGCATCCCAAGACAGAGAAATATATTACATTCAATTAACATTAAAAGTAAGAAGGATGTGTGTTAAAAAGAAGTTTTAGCAGGTAGGATATCAAGTCTCCAAAGGTTTGGGAAGGAAAACAATTTTTGAGAAAATAGTTCTATGTGAAATAGTGTGGCCTAGAATCTAAATCTCATTATTAGTAATAAGGAAACAGGACATTAATCTTATGTGCATACATCTAGGTTTTTCTTTGGTTACCTTGACTGTCAAGTGGTGTACTTTAGCGACTTGGAATTACTTTTTCTCTATGGTCCACTTCTGATTTTTAATTTTGCGGTGAGTAAAATATCCAATATATTTTTAAATTAATTTTGTTAAGAAATAAATGGCATGAAACAGTTTTAAAACCAATTAATAGGATAGTGTCAATAATTTATACATTTAATATTGTTGTCTTCATAGTGGTTATACATAATACAAGATACACACATGAAATCCTGTCCACAGACACTACTAGTACAAATCTTTTTTCTCATTGAATGAAGAGAAAGTAGCTGTATATCTATAATATCCAACATCTTATTACAGACATATACTATGCCTTTTGATTTTTTGAAAATAATCTAAAAATAATAGAAGGGAATTGTAATTGCAGAACAATGTAGATGCTATAAGCCTTAGTGTCAAAGAGAAACTACTGACAAGGTAGATAAATACTAGAGGAAGCAATAGGTGATAGCGAAGCAGCGGAACAAATCAGGGAAATGAGTATTTCACATATGAGAACTGAGAGGGCCTAATTTAAATTGATGAATCTAGAAACAGAAGTTAAAATACATTATTCAATAAAGTGATAATAACAGATAATATTTATAATAAATTAGGACTAGCAGGAATTAGAAAGTACAAAAAAATAAAAAGGAACAATATAATCAAAATATATCTCCTATTTATTCATAGACAGAAGTCCATAGTTACCATTCAAACCTAATAAATCAAGAACAAAAGACATTAAGATATTTGTTTCTCTACTTTATACTGATTAAAGATATCAGTAAGGCTTTTAAATAACTCATTGGAGAAATTCTGATTTTTGTTAGCAAGGTAGAGTACAAAATCTTCCTTCCTAACAATATTAAAATGATACTAGGGGCCGAGGAGATAGCTCAGTGGAATAAGTACTTGCCTGGAAAGTGCAAGGTCCTGAGTTCGATCCCAGGTACCACCAAAAATAAATAAATAAACAAATTGATGCTAATTCAAGATACTTGGACCTGGAGTGCATTTTTGCAATTATCTCTCAAAAGTAATAATTTTACAGCAATTTGAAAAAGATTACAGCAGCAAATCCCTGGAATTACAGAAACTATAACATTCTAACCTTAAATGGAATGGCTATCAGTGAAATGTCATATTTCAACTTGTCAGTACCTCTGGGTTTAAAGAGTGAAAACATCAGATCATTTAAAAATTTATTATTCTAAGTTTTTTTGAAACAAGGTACATAGTGATTTTTCCTGGAATTTTACATTTTCTCTATCAGCATACAGTCCCCAGATAAATTTCCCTGTTAAATTATTTCTTTTCAGTGGCAGCTCCACAAATTCAAATTCATAGGCATTTAATTCTGAACAGCAATCTTCAATATCAATTTCTGGATATTCAAGTAATGGATTCTGCAGAGAATCATGCTACACTAATTGCAAGTGAAAATTGAATTTAATAGTATTACAATTTCCAAATTCTATGTTGTAAAATTTAAAAATTATTTTGAGGCACTAATTTTATTTCCCTGACAAGTAGTGCTTCACACAGCTGATGCTCCCTTTCTTGAGTTCGTTGGTTAACCGTTTCATTCTCATGAATTATCAGAGTGTTGACACTGCTGTTCTTTGAGACTCAGCCACTCACTCAAGCCCATCCCAGCTCTTTGTATTGCCACAATGTGCATCTTAATTTTCACACAGTTATGCACAAATAATTTCACAAGTCTACCTCCATCCTACAGCTTTAGGATTTCTACCTACCTTGGATCATCTTAAGGTGATTCTAGGATACCCTGAGTCATCTTTATTGATATCCCAACATATCCAACATATACAATTTTTTTAATCCAACATATCCAAAGTTGTACACATCTTGTTCTTCCACCAATACACACAGAATTACAATTCTTTCAGCATAACCCTCATTTTTAGTTGGTAAATTTTCCATCTTGCTGTGTATGTCAAGCAAGTTGGAGTCTTTCTTGTTGTCGTACTCTTTTAATTCTTCTCTTGCAACCTGGTCATCCATTCTTCTACATTCTTTAGATCTTTCCAGCCTTTTCATACACTCTTCTTCTCCCATGTTGAAACTGAGTTACTGTAACCCTACTTAAATGGTCTCTGCATAACTACTCTCAGGAATCTTCAGTCCATTCCCCATTAATGTCTTGATAATAAATTTTAAAAATCCAATTTTGGTCACTTTCTCACACTCTGCTACTTCCCAGAATATTAAGCACCAGTACTTTAGCCACAGCCTAACAGTGTCATAAAATGGTTACTGTGGTCCTCTCTGAGATTATGGTTTTCTGTTTTCTCTTCCATTCTCTTCACTTAAGGCACAATACCTATGATGTTTTATTTGGGTACTTTGGTGTAGCTAAATCTCAGGTGGATCTCATTTCATTTTATTCTTTAATTCTCCATTCTTCATTCTTTTATATTTGTTTGTATTCCTTTATTATGCATATTTCATTACACATGTTACACAATAAAAATGATATGTTAGGGACCGGGGAGACAGCTCAATAGAATAAGTGCTTGCCTGGCAAGCACAGGGTCCTGAGTTCAATCCCCAGTACCACAGAAAATAAATAAATAAATAAATAATGATATGCATATGTTCCTACCAGGCATCTAGTTCTCCTTCTTTATTTCAGTGATCATGTTTCTAATTCTCTATGTATTTGGTGGGTTGTGTTAGATCAGTCCTATCTTAAATACATCACAATATTTAAGTTGCTAAAATTTTACTTCCCTATTGGAAAGGAAATGATGAATAATTTATTCATCATTAGATACCTAGCAAATGCACCTATCAATTAGATATGTGAGCTTTATGAATTCTTTCATCAACTTTGAAAGCTCAGTGTTATCACTGTTTAGGATAATGTTTACAATTATGAATGTTTCCCACATTCACTGATATATGTTCACTGCTAAACTCTGGAGATCTTTCATTGTACCCTATTCTAGCTCTGAGTACATAAATTTTGCTTTATAATGTGCTAAAAGCTATTTCTCTGTGTTATCTTCTTTAACAGTAAAAACCATAGCACAAATCTAATATGACAGTCTATTTCATGGAAAGTTCAGAGTATTTTCTATCTTTTCTTTTTGAGGGGTACAAGGGGAACCAGGAATTGAACTCAGGCCTATGCACTTGCCAGGGAAGAGCTTATTCTACTGAGCAATCTCCCCGGTCCATATTTTCTCTTAACTGCCCAGATTCTTTACAGTCATCTCATGTGGAAAGGTCTGGAGAATCACCATTTAACATTTCTCCTTGAGAGGTACCCCAGAGTAGACATGAGAGAAGCACAATACACTTACAGTCACATCCCTGGGAATTTTCTTTGATACCTCTCATCCTTTAACACCTTCATTTTTGGTAAGTATGTCCTAACAGGTAGACTTGAGGTGGGGCAGTATGCACTGACTGACATGACGTTACTGGTACCTAATGGGCATTCAGATATTGCAAACTCTTGTCCTTAATGCAGTTTGTATGACTGTATCACCATTTCAGAAGTGTATCATAAAGCATAACAAATATGTATAATTGTAAATGGATGAATATTAACATTACATATGGTGTTTTAAAAATTATCAATAATTATTAGTGAAAGCCTGCTGTGCACTAATCTCCACAATGTAAGGCAGGAGAGGTTTATTTTGTCTCATGGTTTCAGTCTGTCGTGAGCTGCTCCAAAGAAAGAGAAACATGGTGAGAGGGCATGATAAAGGAAAGTGGTGCAACCTGTGGCAGCCAGGAAGCAGAGAAGGGAGGAGCCAGGCACAAGAATTTGCTCTTCCAAGGCACACCCAAGGCCCTGCCACTTCTGACCAATTCTCACTTCCAAAAGTGGAACTCTGTGGAACATTTTACAGCTAAGACATAATGTACAACTGGAAAGCTTAGTCTCTGTAACATGAGTTGTATTTTTTAAAGTTTGGAAATAACAAATATAGACTATCTCAAAAATACCAAAATTAGAGAAATAAGGGGCCGGGGAGATGGTTCAGTGGAATAAGCGCTTCCCTGGCAAGTGCAAGGGCCTGAGTTCAATCCCCAGTTCCGCCACAAAAAAAAAAAAAAAACAATTAGAGAAATAAATGTTGGACTTTGTACTTCTAAAAATTACTGACTTTTAGCAAAGAAATCTCAGACTTTATGTACTAAACAAAAATATTTTGTAATTAATGTTTTAAATATTTTAAATGCTTTTTTTAAAGTCAATTTTTTCTTTAGTATGTATCTCCCATGTCTATTTTCTGTATTGAACAATACATTTTACATATAGCAAAAAGGAATGTGGAAATATATTTAAATCTAATGTAGCATATTTTGATTATATCAATTAAGAACACACTATTAATAACATGAAAATTCAATCTTAAATGTAATATAATTGAATAATTGATTTTCCATTAAAATACAGGTTTGAGTCTTTTGTCAACATATATTGAAACCCTTATAGTTATGTGCATCTTTTTTGCATTTTTAAAGACTCAAGTGACTGTGTCTCTAATGAATATACCATTTCAGAAATTAATATTTAACCTTTCAATTTATATCATAACTACCTTTCATAAGGCATGTGGCTCCACAGAGAACTAGGTTTTTGAAGGCAAGTTTGAGAAATTGTCAGAAAATCTTCAGTTTATACCTATGTCACTGTCATTATCTGATTTTTTAGAATCAATCTATCCACCCTCCCCAGGACTTGTATCTATCAAAACAGACAAAGCTCACTGACACTTTTTTTAGTCTTCACTGACACTCTGAATTTTTCAATATCTTACCAATGACTTGTTTTATCTCTAAGAGCTTTTGGTGATGTATAAATCGTATTTCTTTCCCTCAAGAGGGCATTTAATCTTGTTATTTTATGCAGTCTTCATGAAAGTGAATGTATTTAGAAAAATAAAGGTGCTATGTTTCAGAACTATATTTTAAACTATATGCTGCGCTTGAACATGAACACAAATTCTAACTTAATATTGCTGCTTAATTATGTATATATTCTTTGTTGGTTAGAAGCCTTTTTGGATTATTTTCAGCTTCTCACCACATGATTCAGAATGAAGGGTTAAATGTGTTCTGTTTATCATTATTACTATTCAGAGCATTTTTATGCCTGATTAGTGATGGAGTCTGATCGTATTTTGACGTGACACGCTGTCAAGAAGGGAAAAAACAGATGCTCTAAAGCTGTGTTACAGGTTTGCTGAGGCAATTTGGAAGAATAAGGACTGTCAAGAGCAATCAAACTAATACCTAAGTCTCTATTAACGGTGAGTGAAACATGATGGCAGATTGGTAGTGGAAAGTTCTGGTGACACTGCTCTTGCAGGTGACAATAGCAGGAATTCAGCTGTCACATCATGGTTACAACATAGATTTGAACTTTTTACTGAATTAGAAGATTTCAAGGCTCACATTCTAATGAAGTGACATTGATTTAGGCAAAATTAAGAGCCTTATAAGATCAGTAATTTGTAGGGGAACTGTGAAGTTTATGAAAACAGGAAATTAAAAAAAAAACTATTCTCAAATTAAATTCATGCTTGTAAAACTTTTCCCTTGAACAAGTTTCTTTGTTTCTTAGGTTAGAACATTCCACACATCAAGATGATTTTTATGCAACCATAGTACATAGCTTTCTCAGACTGATGTAAAACCATCACACAGGCTATAAGTGTGTCAGTTTCCAAAACAATCCAGTATTTATGAACAGACAGTACCAGGCCCCAGGTAGTAACCTAGTCAGACTCATCCAACTGCTAGGAGTCTGGCAACAAGGTTGTCCAATTGTTTGAATCAAGAGAAAAGAATTTATTGAGAGCTCTGTAAGAGCTATTACCCTGCATGCATCCTAACTTTTGCACTGACTCCACTAATTCACTGTGTGCATGCGCTGGGTGGCAATCCCATGCACACAAGTATGTGGATAAACAGAAGTGAGTTTCCAACATAACACTGAATTTTTGTGAACGTAGAATTGCAACAAAGAATAATGCTATCATTTTGCAAGTCATTACATCTTAAAGCAATCTTTAAAAATTCCTTCAGGAAATAAAATTATATTTCACGCTTGCTAATACAATTCTAATAGTTAACATGACTCATCATAAGTACAAACTATGCTATGACAATGGTATATTTGGAATAATTTGTGTAATGTTTGTATTTTACTCTAGAAATGTTTCTTTGTGCAAAATTTAAATACATTTTTCAGCTAAGAGACATAAAGCCCTCAATTGTTTTTTTTTCCTTTATTCTGTTTCAAGGATATGTAATTTTTTCAGTGCTGTAGAATTTTGAATAGGTAGAATGAATTTAATTACCCACATTAATCTAGAAAATAGATTAATAAAATATTGGGAAGTAGAAGGCAGCTGCATCTCCTTATCACTCACCTTCTCATTCATCTGATGGAAGAACTTTTCATCAGGACACAGGAGTGCTCCCTGAAGATATGGGGGTAGCTCACTGCCCTCACTTTAGAACCAGGAGAGAAGTTGACCTCTGTGGTGCCCTTGCATGAGGCCACCTGAAGATCTATAGCCCATAAGAATGCCTCCCACAAGTGCAAATGGAGGCCTAGGGCCCATGACAATGCCTCATGCAGGCTACTTCACTGATACACTCTGGGAAAACCCAAAGGTTAGTGGTAGAAGCTAGAGTACATGCCAGTGGGATGAAAGATTTATGCTGTAAGGCTGAGGTTGCTGTTCTGGAGTCAGGAAACAATGCTCAAGGAATGAGCCAGAGCTCCCTCAAAAAGTACCATCCATCCTCAGTGGCAGTGAAGTCCTGAGCTCCTCTGACAATGAAGAAAGCTGAGTTCCCATCAGGAAAGCAAACATGACAAGCCTCTCCAAGAGACCATGTACCTTCTTCCCTTCTGGAGCCAGGAATCAATGCTCAAGGTAAGAACAGAGCTCTCCCAAAGTGAGCCATAGTCATTCTCAGTGACAACAAGGTCCTAAATTCCTCCTCTGAAAAGAACAGCTAAATCATCAGAAAGCCAGCATAATGAGATCCTCCAGCAAAATAGTTCAAGAAAACCAGCAGCACTAGACAGTCTCCCAACAGCTTCTCCAAACATCTTCCCTAATTGCTTTCTAACAGCTCCCGGCCCATATTTTTTGTGCCCTTGTTGTGCCCTGCTGCTGCTGGCAACAATCCTCAGGTGGGTCTCCCACACGCAGCTCCATGTTACTTCAGTTCAGCTGAGTATAAAAAACTAACCACCAGTTAGTAAGCCACCACATTCCCTTTTCATTTATTTTGATAACATTTTTTAAATGCTAAAGGTTACCAGCTTCCTGAACTTCAGGTTGTTTTCTACTTTATTTCTCATAACAAGTTAAACAATTTGAAGAGGTTCACTATTTAAAACTAAATCATTATTCTCATTGAAAAAATAACACCTTTCAGTAAAAATTATAATCTTAGTAAAAATTTAACTCACTTTTTCAATGTATAAAATACTGAAATACTTTTATATCTTTAAAAATTCTTTGATAATGATAATTATAGTATTAAAACTATCATTTTATGCTTTTAGCTCTTTGTAAAATGAGTTTATTGTCATAAACCTATAGAAAGCCCATGGTTTTGGGAAAGAAAATAATTGGATAATTTAATTCTTAGAACAAAGAATAAAAGCTCTCTTGTTAGAAATAAAACAGAAATTTTATTACACACTCTTGTCCCTAGTAAATCAATACATTATAATATGAAAGGCAACTACATCTAATTGGAGAATGTTCTATGGCTCCAATCTTACCATCATTATTAAGAAGGAAGAAATGATATTAGCATAGTGAGGTAATTAAAATCAAAGTCAACTGAAAAGGAAGGAACTATAATTCAATTTTTAAAAAAAATATTCAGAAAAACATTTCTTCTTCTAAAAGTGGAAAACATCAACAGAATCTAAGGGATGCTTTTTAGGGTAAAGTAATATGGACAGTTTCTCAAATAAAACTTAACAGCAGCTAATTGCAAAATTAGTCTTTTTGCATTATACTTTGGTGATACAATCAGATTTAGGCATAATATGAAACTACAGAATGACAGGTTTTGTCACACTAAATTGATGACAAATATTATTGCTTCAAGAGCCCTTATAACACTTTCATAAATGGCCATAATCTGTAAATAATATTAACAAAACCTGTATAAATTAGATTATGATTCTCCAGTGAATTTTTAAATTGTTCATGCTTTCAGAACAAAGAAACACAAACTATGGGATTGTAGCCATGTCAGATTTGCAGCTACAGGCTTAAAAAATAAAATACCATGATAAAAAGCAGTACCTAAATATGACTTCAGATAAACTCTGAATTAAATGCATTTTAATTGTGTCTGTGTATTGCATGCACCTGTGGACATGTCTAAGTGGTGTTGGCTTAACTGCAAAGCCTGAGGAAAATCTGAATATTCCCTTAAATACCATATTATAGGAATAGTCTGGTATCTGTTTTAATACCTTACTAGACTTATTTTTGCCAGAATAAACAAATTTACATGATTTATAATTTATCTTAGAAAGTAGTTTTCTCAGACCGAGGATATCGTCAGTGGCCCAGTGCCAGCCTGGCAAGCCCAAGGTGTTGAATTTTATTTCTGGCACAGAGAGAGAGAGAGAGAGAGAGAGAGAGAGAGAGAGAGAGAGAGAGAGA
>NDGN011529485.1:377-11974 GCA_002564285.1 Tympanoctomys barrerae
TTTTTTTTTTTTTTTTTTTTTGGTGGAACCGGGGATTGAACTCAAGCCCTTGCACTTGCCAGGCAAATGCTTTTTCTAACTGAGCCATCTTCCCAGCCCAAAAGCATTAATGGGGGGAGAGAGAGAGAGAGACTGAGACCCTGTGTGTATGTGTGTGCAGGGTCTCACTACCTGAACTCGTAGTGACCCTTCCGTTTTCGTCCTCCCCAGTGCTGGGATTACAGGCACACACCACCACGCCCAGACTTGGCCACCGACTCATTGTGCCCGGGGGCAGGGCCGATACAGCATGTGCTGCCAGGGATTGAACCTCAGCCCCTGCACCTGCCTAAGCAGGAGCTTAGTTTGCTAAGCTATCGTGCCAGTCCTTGATCTAGAATATTTATAAAGAACTCTCAACACTCAATAGTGAAAACACAAGCTTTTTTTTTTTCAATCAGGGATCAAACTCAGGATCTTGCACTTGCCAGGCAGGCACTTATGCCTCTGAGCTCTATCCCTGGCCCAAGTTTTTTTTTTTTTTTTTTTTTTTTTTTTTTTAATTTGAACAGACACCTGACAAAAGAAGACATGGGTTGCAACAAAGCGCATGGGAAGCTGCACTGCATACACTAGTTGTCAGAGAAGTGAAAATAAATCCCAGCGAGCTAAGACTGCACACCTATCGAAGGGCGCAAGCTGAAACAACTGGCTGCACACAGGCTGGTGAGCATGTGGAGGACCCGGAACGCCCACGCTCTGCAGTGGAGATGCAGCCTGTGCAGCTGCTTTGCAAAGCAGGGTGTGCGCTGCTCCAGCTGCGCCAGCCCATCTATTCACACGAGGAGGCAGAAAGCGCAGCATCCGCATGAACACCCTGGACACAGAGGCAGTGTGATTTGTAATTTTCAAAGCATGGAAACAACTCAAATATCCATCCTCAGGTAAACAGACAAACTGTCTCGTAGGTACACTATGGAACACTACTCAGAGCAAAAAGAAGTGAGCTATGGGTACATACAGTGACATGGATGAGTCTCAAAAAATTATGCTCAGTGAAGAGCCGGCTCAAAACGAGTACACACAGTATGATTCCATTTATATAAAATGCTAGAAAATGCAAACCATATCCGATCTATAGTGACAGAAGGCAGATCTGTGGCTGAGTGGGAGGGAGTCACAGAGGCCTGTGGAAAGATTGCCGCGGGGGCTCAAGGACAGCTTGGGGGAGATGGATATCTTTATTTTCTCCACTCAGTAGTAGCGAGGCCCACACTCACTGAACTTCTCCATCTTAAATACATGTAGTTTAGAACATGTCAATTATGCCTCAATACAGCTGTTTTTGGAAAAAGAATGCAATGCAGAGAGTACTCCCTCAGGTTAACCAAGGAGGACTGATGTGTACAGGTGATAAACACCTGGGAGACAGAAATAAAGGAATTGCTGAAACCAACAGTAATTCCCCAAGACTAGTGGTGGAAAAGCTTGCAGCCCAATTCTAAAGCATCCCTCTCATTGGCTCTTTCTTCATTCCTTTCAGCAAATGATTCACCAACCCAAATGACAAAAAGACAAGCTTCTCCCCTAAAAGAAACCAGACTGAGAGCCGACAGCTGACTTGCCAGCGGCCCTGCCTGCACCGTGGCCCTAAACATGCCCCTGCACGCACACGTGGGTGCCTGCGCACAGCCGGGCTGCCCAGCTGGCAGTGCTTGGGCGGATGACATAAACCCTTTGTGCCTCGATTTCCTCATCTATAAAATGAGGAAAGTAGTAATATCCACCTCACAGGGCTGTTGTGATTTAATAAATTGACATCTGTGGTTCTCAGAACAATGCCTGGCACTTCATACACACGCGGCAGTGTGCGCTGCATTCAGTACTACCATTATCACTGCTTTTATTGCCCAACTACCTGTAGAGACATATGCCAGGACAAGGAGGCTGCGCTCAGCTGCGGAGATGACTCGCATCTATTTTCTTCTGCCTACTTTTCTTCACTGCACACGTGTTGCCCCGACACTTGAAGTCTTAAGTAAACAAAAACACTCAAATGAGCGAAGCTGGCACCTGTCGGGCTGTGCCATTTACGCTCCCACACCCCAACGCATCTGGAAGGCCAGCTCCCCACGGGAGCCTGCGCATGCTCTCTCCCCTCAGAGAAGCAGTCACCCAGAGGCCTCCCACAAGAGCCAAGTCAGGACCACGCAGCTACAGCAGGAGAATGCGCTGCAGCTGTGGACAAAGGTTTCTCTCACCCCTATTCCTTGTCACCTATCGTGCTCACCAGACCCAGGGCACACACACCCCAGGAAGGACTGTTTCTCAGGCCCAAAGAACACAAGAATCAACACCATTGCTTTGCAATTTCAAAAGCCAAAGCCCAGGCACATGAAGAGGGACGGAAGATGCCAACACCAACAAGGGCTGTTTGCTGCCCAGGGCTGAACTGGAAGGGGAGTAAGTAGAGAGTGAGGTACCTGTCTCAGGCCTAGTGACAGTGAGCTGAGATCTCCAGAGAGGCCCGCGCTCTGGAGCAGGGGCTGAGCCTTGTTCCTCATGGAGCCCACGAGCGCTAACCAGGGACCAGAGACCAGACATGGCTCCTGGGGGAAGGGCTGCCAGCCAAAAGGGGCACAGGGGAGCTGGCCCTGGAGAGGCCTTGAAGGTGGCATGAAGGGGTGCAGCAAACACCTGTACTGGATGACTGCCAGAGACCTGAGGGCCAGCCCTCCCTGCCACCTGCTCCCATACACCCCCACCCCAGCAGTGCGTTACTGTGACTCAGGGCACAGAATTAAGTGAGAGTGCGTCTGTATACCCCGGGAGAATAGAAAGCTAAAATGGAAACTCAAATCAGTTACAGCAAGACAGAGAAGGCTGTGTGTCAGGAGCAGCCGCCGTTGTTGACATTTCCAGCTCCCCACTCCCAGCCATGGCCGGTCAACAGCTATCCATCCTTTAGAGTAGTCCGTAGGCCACACCTTTCCATCTGGAATGAGCAAGACCTGAACCCCATATGGGGATAGGCGAGTCAAGGAGAGGACAAGGAGCAAGGGACTTGAGGTTGGCCAGGCACAGCCTCAGGTCAGAGCCAGCAGTGTCCAGTGAAGAACAAAGACATTTTAACAGCAGTCACAGCACATGCAAGCTCAGTCTGGAAGTTTCCCCACCAGGCATCCACAACTTAGTGAAGGAGACAAATGTCACGAGAACAGCATAAGGACAGCCCTGACTCGGTGCGCCATTCCGGGGAGACCAAATGCCCCCAGATGCTGACAGATGTGAGGGTTGATGTCATTTTGTGAAGGTTTCATCCATCCTCGGAGGGCTGGTCAGAGAGACAGTGCAGTACATTTTCAATAATGCTAAATTTATTTCACTGAAAATCGTCCTTTATTTGAGGATTATGCCCTTCTAACTTTTATGAAATGTTGATGATATATGGTAGCTGGCATTTTTCTAAGTCTTACTTGGCAAAATCAAATTGTTGGCCCCTTAAGTGCCTTCCATTAAAAAAAAAAAAAAAAAGCCAAGAATGTACTGCTCTCCAAAGGCTCTCACTCACATATACACACCTACCTGAGGCCAAGATGGGCCCCACACAGGCTGTGCCAAGAAGTGACAGGAGACCGCAGGGACAGAGACAAAGTGGTCTCTGCCTGCACAACAAAGCTCAAGCTCCAAGAGCCAGGAAGAATAAACAGAGGAGCTGGGTTAGCTCTAGACAGGGTGCTCTTGGCTGCGCTGTTTGAAGGGTGACAAAGTAAGACCTGGGAAATGAGCTGGGGCAGCCACAGGAAGGACCGAGATGGAAGGCTCCGCGTGGGGACACAAGTGAGGGCAAAGTTCCCAAGGGAAGAAGCTGGCAGAGACCAGTGGGGTTCAGTGCAGTGGTCCATGTGGAAGCAAGGCAGCCAGGGCCTCTTCCCTGGGTAGAACTAGATGCAGACAGCAGGGGGGAGCAAAGGTAAAGAGGAAGGGCCATGTGGGGGCCAGGTGAGCCAAAGCGACTGTGCAGTGGTGAGCACCAGCTTGGTGAGATGTGGCCCTGCCCACCTGTGTGCACAGCCGCCTGCACCTGAGCACAAGGGCTGCTGGACCAAAGGCACAGAGCGCCCGGCTCACTCTGATCTTTCCAGACTCTTGTAAGCCTTGCAAGTCTAGTGGTTTGCAGGGCTCCCTGCCCTTTGAAGTCATGGATTCCAGCACTTCAAGTGGAGGGTACATACCCACCTGAACAACAAAGGGAACTCTACTCTACATGGCAAGCGTGATTTCTGTCAGCATCAGCAGCTGGGCCACAGACTTGAAAGTGCTTTGTTGAGAGGCAGAGTTCTCTGCGTCCATGTCGTGGAGGGCTGGGATCCTCAAGTGTGAAGAGGATGCCCTTTCCCACCATGGCTAATGTCCCTGTTAGGAGAGCAGCAGCCCGCAGAGGAGGTTAGAACCTGGAGGCCGCTCCCCTGACCTCAGATGGGGAGTGGCGAAGGGCCTGGATGTACAATGGATCTCCTACATCCCTCTCAGTCCAGTCCGGGGGGCTGGGAATCTGCTTCCTGTGTAACCAAGAGAAATCATAGCGGAACAGGGTTCCCAATGTGTGCCCTAGGGCAGTGTGGGGAGCACCAGCGAAGTCACAGCATACCTGCATGGCATCTTAAGCTTCCTAAGAAAAGAAGCAATATTTAGTACCCGATGGACACCCGTACACATGCTGGAACCACCAGCTTGGGGCAGTTTATCCCTCTTGAGAAAGCTACACCATCAGGAGGCTGGGCTTTCAGGGGTTGTTAAGACAAAACTCCAGGACCTTACAAAAATCCACATGGAACAGGAAATGTGTGATGGTTCAAACCTGATTCCAGGATCAGAAACATCATCCAGTGTTCAAAGGGCACACAGAGTCCACTCGTGAGTAATGTGGTCATGAATTAAATTCTTTAAATTGTGTGCATTATATTTTCAAATAGCTATTAAGTCATTAGGACACAAATATTTATTGAAGTGTTTGGTTCTAACTACTTGGTGAATAGAGCTGTTAAATACTTAGGGCTAAAGATGTCATAAAAAAGTCACTGAGGCACTGGGGTACCAAGACTGCCACTGATGGCTCACACAGCCAGGCGCGGGCCTGACTGACTGGCTCTGCCCTCTTAATGTGAGGACCAAGTCCCACCTGCCCAGCAAGAGCCAGCACCCCGGCCCAGGCCAGTGGTGGTGGCTGCTCCATAGAGTACAGGGAAAGGAGGCCAGGCCCCCACCTCATGCAGCTGGGGAGAGGCCTGGCTGTCGTGCTCCCTGGAGAACAGCTGCACCCTAGGATGCAGGAGCGGCCAGAAGGCTGAGCCCTCCACTGGTTAGGATGTGAGAACTGCTTGGAAGAGGTGCTGGAAAGCCAAGAAGACAAACATTAGGACTGGGACTGCGGCCATGGGTGCTGGGCCTCCTCCCTGGAGGGGGGAAGGTAGCCCAGCCTCTCTGGAGCAGGGACACTTGGAAAGACAACATCAGCTCCAAACAGTTCACTGAAAGGGCTGTTGCAGACCACTTTATTAACCCCAGGACCTGAAGACTTTTAGAGTGAGGTCAGGACACAGAGAAACAGTACTGTCCCTGCACACTGCGAGGCCCGTGTGACACCCATGACCACAGGTGCAGCATTAGAGACAAGAGGATGCTGGAGGCTGGGCGCCAAGCAAGGCACTGAGGGACTGAAGGCACTTGGGCTGGGCAGACGTGCTGGTGGACCTCTCAGTCTCCCACCACCCCAAAGCAAGCAGCGGAAGGCGCAGGCTCAGAAACAGCTTCCTAAGTCCTTGGCCTCCAAGAGCTGCCTTCCCTTGGGCCCACTGCCCTGTGCCCAGCGGGCCCAGCTAGCTAAGAGGGTGGTCTGGTCAGTGCGAGTGGCCCCGTTTCAAGGCTGGAAGCCCAAATAAAGTTGTCAAGACATTAGTACAAAAGGCCCACCACGTCCAGAGCCAAGAAGGCTACAACAGTGTCGCAAAGTGCTCAGAGAAATCAGATCCAGAGGGACCTGGGCTGCCAGAGCTCATCAAAATCACTATTTGCAAGATTCCTATCTGGCCCACTCCACACGCTCCAGTCCTGAACGCTGGCTCCACGGTATAGTAATAGAAAGGGTATTCATAGGCACTCTGGCTTGCAGGAAGACGGGAAAACTTAGCTCATATTTTTGAAAGTTTATAAATAGCCTCAGAAAAAGAGCTGGAACACGCTTCTTAGTAAATACAGCTGACCCATTTTCCTCAGTCTTCACCAGGAATAAAGCGCCTGTTACCACGGAGAGTACAGGAGAATCTAAATATACACTTCTTCCTCCTCCCAGGGCTCAGATCAGAAAAGCGCGTCTTCACTCCATGGGTCAGGAGGGAGAAGCCAGGCTGGGGCGGGGTGGCCGCAGGTCACCCCAGGGCAGAAGGCAGCATGGACCCTGGGCCCTGTGGGCCACGGTGCAGGAGCCAAAGCCCCTCCTGGCCACAGGGGTTTTCTCCCTGAGCCTTCCCTAGTCTGTGTCTTTCCTGTGTCTTTGCTGTGTCTCCCAGCTGCAAGGTAACCCCAAGGGAGCAGGGTGCCCTTTTGTTCACTAGTCTCCAGAACAGCGCCTGGCCCATGGCAGGTGCTCAATAAATATTTAGCCAATGAACACATTGGCGAGCAAGGTGCCAGGCCTGGTTTAGCGTGTGCTTGTCACTGATGCTGGTAAGTTGCCATTGGTTGACAAGCCAGGTGGCTCCTTTGCATGAGAAGCCATTGACTAGTGGGGCCAGTGTACTTGTCGTGGGTGAATTCTCTCCCTTGGCAAGAACTGTGTTTGGAAATAATGAACCACCAAGCCCAGCTGGTCCAGAGGAGACAGGGAGAAAAGAAGCCACCTCAGCAGTTACAGGGCAGGGCCAGAGTATCTGTCACTCACTGCCCTCATCCTAGTACCCTAAAGTGTGCCCAACTTAATCCATAGAGGGACAAGAGGGAGAGAGGGAGTGGCCAGTAGCTCTATTTTCCCTGCAGGCCTACAGCTGGTAGGAGGGCCGCCCCACTGGATGCATGACAGTAACTCCTTTCTCAGAAGCACCTGTGGGCAAGGCAGACTGCAAAGCCCCCTGCAGCCTGCTCTCCCGAGGAAATGCACACGGAGAGATGAGGCTAGCAGGCCCACAGCTGAAGGCTGCCTGAACAGGACCTTGCCACCCCCAAGGGGAAGGGAAGCCATTGCAGGTGGACAACTGAGGTTTCAAAGGATCAGATTCCCCGCCAGCTCCTCCCAGGATAATGATGTGGTGTAGGGGCAAAAGGAGCACAAGCAGGCACCCACACAGAAAGAGAACATGTCACTTTTCTTTCTCAGGAGACCAGGCAGCTCCAAGAGATTTCCTGCTGAAGCAGTAAGGCCCAGAGGCTGAGGCAATGGGGAGCTGAAGACACTCGAACACGCAGAAACAGAGACCAGTGAGTGCTGCCCCCCCCGCCAGGGAAGCAGCGAGGCGCGGCATGCTTGGGCCCAGCCACAAGGTGCAGGAAGGTCTAGCATCCTGCAGGTTTCCTGTGAATCCTGACAACCCGCTTTCAACAGGAAACACATGAACATCTCTGTTCTCTACAAATGAAACAGCTGGCACATAGGCCCGCACAGGAAGGTTAACCAGGTCAGTCCTCACCTGTCCTGAGCTCAGGGCCTGAGGGGGGACAGAAGGATGACTCCCCCGCCAGATGAGGTAGGAGGTGTTGGGTTTGCACATTTGGACCCGTCTCACCTCTACTGCGGCTGCAGTTTGCACATGGAAGGACTCAAGGGGCCGAGGGTATAGCTCGGCAGCACAGCACCTACCTGGCAAGCGGAAGGTCCTGAGTTTAGTTCCCAGTACACGCCCCCAAGAAAAAGGCACTCAACAAGGACCGGAGGCTGCCTTTCTGTGAAGACTGAGCGCTTGGCCGCCTCGATTGCACACTGCATTCCTGAAGTCTCTCTCGTTCTTTTTCCAATGTTAACTCATCATCTCAGTTCAGACCATAAAGACCGTAATTGATACCTGATAGAATCTACTTTATTCATGAAATTTATTACTCCATACAAGCAGAGCAAGGATAGAGGCAAAGCTGCCACCCACACCAGAGCGGGCAGCGGCTGTTCTCCAGCAGCCTCCTTCCTGAAACACTTAAGCAACAGAGGTGGATCCCAGGACTCTAATCTCCAGATGGAAACCCGGCCCTCCAGAAGAGCTGGACGTGGCCTCCTGGAGGCACCCACAGGTGGCTTCCAGCACATGGGCAAGTCCCGAGGCATGCTCGCACCACGAGTGGGGCCACGTTCCCCTCTTCCTGAATAAGGCTGGCGGGAACAGCTCACTGCAACTCAGAATGGGCTGCAGCAATGCTGTCATCTGCGAGGCTGATTCAGACAGCACCATGACTTCCCACTGGTTCCCTCAGACAGGCATCTGGGGCGCAAGTGAGAAGCCTACCGTCCTCACACCACCTTGCTGGGGCCACAAAGAGAAAGGGGCGTCAGGGAGCCCCACTGTGCTGCCCAAATGTCTGCCAGCAGCACATCTGATGTAATGGCACAGGGGCCCCGGGTGGGAGTTGCTGGGCAACCCTAGAACCAAAAGTGACCTTCTTTGCCCCACACAGTGAGGTGCCTGCCATAAAGCCTGTCTGGACAGGCACAAAACATGAGCGGCAGGGTCATACCCGGAACCCTGGCCCTCTGCTCCACCTCTTGCTCTCTAAAACAAGAGGAACAGGGACACATTTCCCAGTCTTCACCAAATATACAAACAAAACCAGGCATGACAGAATGAATCTTCTATGAAGCTGAATTTATTCCACTGAAAAAAATGTTCTTTATCTTGGAATTTTGTCCTCATACCATTTGCACTGCCTGTATTTCACAAGCAAGTTCTCCTTGAGAAATGATAAGGAGCTGGGGAAGCGTCTAAGGGCCTCATTTGGTCCAACTGGAACTGGACAATCCTGTATCCGCTCACACACACTGTTAAAATGGGACCAGGCGGTGACATCTCGGGTGGGACCCCGGGCCATCATGTGCACGCCTGTTGGCCCGTCTTTCCTGGCCTTCCCTAGACCAGCACAGCATCTCCCACCAAGTGCCCCCCACAGGCCCACCCTGCCTTACTGGCTCAGCCACCCACAGCTCCCTGCCTGGCGTTTCCCTAACAGCCCCTCCGCCCTCCACCAAAGGCAGCGTCCCCCTGCCTCGGGGCCGCTGCTCTGCCCAGCCTGGGGTTCTTCCTCTCCAGAGGAGCAGGGAGGTGAGGTACAAACAGAACGTTCACCTCCACAGCCCCACAAGTGCCGCATCTGAGGCAGAGAGGGCAGCGCAACACAGAGAGAAGCACACAAACCTCAGGCAAAAGCGTCAGCGGATCTGCACTTCACAGAGGCAGAGTGTTTTCAGGTCCCAGAACAGAAAGATGCCAGCCACAAGGTGGGCTTCATTTCTAAAACAGGCCCCCAGAAGTTCAGCTTTGAATCTGGGCTTGCTGTGCCTCCCCTCGTTTCTCTGTGGCTTGGAGTGGCTTAGGAGTGGCCACCTGTTGGGGTTTGAGGCCAGGACAAAGTGAGAAGCCAGAGAGGATACGTGTGCCTCTGGGCACAGGGGGCACTCCAGAGCAGACTATGGGACACGTGAGCGCTTCCTCACCCATGTGGCATCGTCCACAGAACATACTAGGGAGCCCAGCCTCCCCCCAGCTCTCGTCATAGGCAGAGATGAGCTACAGGAGATACCACAGCCTCAGGTCCGGAGGGAGATGTGGCTTCCGGAGCCCGTCAGCAGGACAGGCCCGTGCTGATGGCTTCCCGATGCCAGATAAATACCGTTTTGAAGCCACGATATTCTTCAAGCACAAATAGTACAGTAAAGCCCAGACATTTATATGCAATTGGGAGACATTTATCCTGTGACAACATTCTATTCCAATGACTTTTCTATTACCGCCAATGATTAATGATGTAAATTCTGTCACTTGGGATGATGGATGCAGGGCAGCTGAGGGGCCTTTGCATAGATTACCCAAATGCTGGCTTCCCATTGGCTCCCAGGACAAATATGGTCCATGCTTCAGTCAAGCATAAATGTAAAGTTCTTCTAGATTAAAAAAATATTATTCTTCTTCAGTACTTTCCAGAAGCAGGTGGCTTAGGACTGCGGATTAGGCTTCTCTTCTTGAATGTATTTCCCTGCTCAGCATCAGGGTTGCTGACGACTCCATTTAGGAGTAATTGTACAATTCTCCCAAACAGGAGCTAGGGAGCCCAGCCCTGGAGTTCCACAGAAGGAGCTGGACACACACGAGGAAGGCCCGAGGTGTCCGGCACGCAGCCCTCCAGGGCTGGTCCTGTCTCAGCACCCCCACACCCAAGCCCTGCACAAGCCCTGCCTCTGACCTCTCTACCCTGCCATGCGGGTCGGTTACCTAGCATGACCCCCTAAGGCTGTGATTGCCACCTGCTGAAATACCACAGGCTGCCCAGAGAGCCCAAGAGGACAGGCACCCGTCCTGACTGCCAGCCACTCCCAGGTCTGCCGAGGCTCGCCCTCTGCCATCTCCCGACTGTGCCTCTCTGGGCTCCCTCCCCAGCGTATCCGACACACCCCGCGGCAGTCTGTAGTCATTTCCAGGGCCCTGACTGCTAACAGCTCCCCAATCTCCTTCCCAGGCCTTCCTCGAGCTTCCTGCCTGTAAATCCCACTTGGCAGCTGCACTAGCTGTCCAGGGCCTCCGGCTGGGCCCCCATCTTCTCCCCAGGTCCTGCATGGCAAAGCACACCATCCCCTGCCCAGCCCAAGGCCTCGGGGCTGTCCTTGACTCCGCTCCTGCCCTCATCCCCAGTGTCTGACAGATGACTAGGTCCTTCAGATCCGTCTTCTTAACACTCTCTTGAATCTGTCACTTCCCTCTAGCTCCACAGCCACATTCTAGGCTGCTGTCACCGGGATTGATAACAGCGGGTTCTCCTTGCACTAGTCTTGCCAGCCCAGCCTTCTCCAAGCCCAGGATCTCCCCAGCCACCCAACCCCCACCCATAACCAGCCAGCCTCCCTCACCACACACTTTGGGCTTGGTTCGGTCCCCTGCATGTGCTCTCTTCCTCTGGATGCCACATCTTCAAGGAACTACTCTGCTGCCCAGGCTAGAGCAGTCCTCCTTGCCAGTCCCTGCACTGGGCCGATTCATGTCTGTCTTCTACCTCCGGGCATGCTCAGTAAGGTAGTGGCCTGCCATTCTCCCTCCCCTCTCAACTGCCTCTCTCCCCCACAAGGGACACTCAGGGCCAGCTCAGGCCCTCACTGGCTTCGTCCATCATGACTATAGCACTAGCAGCCGGCACAGCACTACACAACCTAAGGGACGGCTGACGGACTTAATCAGCAGGTGAGGCAAGCAAGGAGCTGCTGCCTATTCTGCTGCTTCCCACCCCACCCCAGAACAGCAACTCCCGGAGAGCCAGAAATAAGCCTGTTCACCTCTGCACACTTGGCTGCCGTGGATCTCACACAGAACGGGGGATTGGAGGGAGGGGGGAGGGGGGAGGGAGGGAAGGAGGGAGGGAGGAGAGAGGGGGGAGGG
>NDGN011529489.1:1959-14574 GCA_002564285.1 Tympanoctomys barrerae
GAGGAAAAAAAAAAAAAAATTAACGGTCAAAAATCTTGAATAGCTCTTTCAAGAAAGATTAAAAAAAAAAAGGCAACACACCAACAACAAAGAACAAGGCCAAGAAAAGATGCTCAACATCGCCAAACTGAGATATCACCACATACTACTATGGCTAAAAGTCAAGACTAAGCAAAGCTGGCACTGGCAAGGAGCTAGAATTCTTATACTACAACTGCTGATAGGAGAGTGTAAAACAGCACAACCACTTAGGAAAACATTTGGCAATTTATTTAAAAATTAAACAGATATCTAATGTATTAGCCAGTCATTCCATCCTATGATATTTATCCTAGAAAAATGAAGCCATTTCTAATCAAAACTTATAAATGAATATTCACTTACAAAAAGTTCAAAAAACTGGAAACAATCTAAATTTTTATTAATAGCTAAACAAAAAATTGTGACAAATTCATACAACATAATATAACTCAACAATAAAAAGGAACATGGCCGGCAAGATAGCTCAGCAGACTAAGCGCCTGCTTAGGCAAGCCCAGGGACCAGGTTCTAATTATCCCTGGCACCACATGCTTTGCTGGCCCTGCCCTGAGGCACACTGAGCTGGCCACCCAAGTCTGGGAATGGTGGTGCATGCCTGTAATTCCAATGCTGGGAAGACTGAAAACAGGAGACAAAGGATCACTACGAGTACAAGCTGTGTAGTGAGACCCTGTACCAAACACATAAAAAATAAAATAAAATAAAAAGCAACAACTACGGCATACCTGGAATCCCAGCACTCTGGGAGGCTGAGGCAGGAAGAATACAAGCTTGAGTCCAGCCTGGGCAACTCAGTGATTTAGTGAAATTGTTGCAAAGTAAAAAATAAAGAGGCTGAGGATGTAGCTTAATGTAAAGGCTTTAGGTTCAATCTCTAGTACCACAAAACAAACAAACAAACAAAAAAACTGTAGCTAAACAAATCAGTACTTATCTAGGGATGGAAGAATCAGGAGGAGGGACAGAAGAGTGAGAAGGAGAGACTACAAAAGGTTAAGAGAAAACTTTTGAGGGTGATGGACAAATTCATTATCTGGACTATGGTAATAGTTTTTCAAACTGTGCACTCTAAAGATATGCAGTTTATTGTACATTAATTAGTCACTAATGAAACTGTAAGAAATGGGAAGTGAGGGTACTTTACTTGATCCTACAGTTAGGACATTAAGGGGGAGGGGCAGACACATCTAAGATGTAAGACTAATTACTAAAATACACTCCTCAGTTTTCTGTTGACCTTCAGATTACAGATGGTTTGTAAATCAGCCTTGGTTAGGTCCTGAAAGTATGTTATATCTTAAACAAACAAACAAACAAACAAAAAAAAAAACCGGGATTATATGCCTTCACAAAGCACTATAACATAGGAAATAAAAACCGGGCGTGGTGGCCCATGCCTATAATCCCAGTGCTGGGGAGGCTGACACAAGACAATCACTACAACTCCGAGCTGTATAACCAGACCCTGTGCCAAATAAATAAATAAATACTGAAAAAATTTAAAACAACACAAGAAATAAGTCACAGAATCAGAAATTCAGAAAAATAATCTCTAATACCATAAACTCTATCTGTATTTGCTATCTTAACAAAATACCTACAGAGCTCCCACCTAAAAACCACTATAATTATCACCAAGGATGGAATGCTCCTATTTTCCATATAATAACACTTCTATAGAAAAATGTTATGTTTGTGTTTTTGTGGAGCCTCCACATGCTAGCAAGCACTCTGTCACTGAGCCACACCCCCCACATGTTCCTTTAATTTATATTATACTTATTCTCATTTGTGCCCTTGTCTCTTCTTTCTCCTTTTTTTGAGACAGGTCATACTGTGTAGCTCAGGCCAGCCTTGAACTCAGTAGAAGCTTAGACTGGCCTCAAACTGATGATCCTCCTGCCTCGTCTCCCAAGTGCTGGGATTATAGGTGTGTGACACCATACTTAGCTGTCCCAGTTCTTGAAGGAAAGAAATATAAACAATATCTAAAGGGCAAACTGACTCCCTGTCAGAGCCAAGCAAGAGAATCAGTTTCTTCTATCTTTTCCTTCACAGTCTTACAATTTTTAGCATACTTGTTTCTCTTATGAAATCCCCTTCTCTACTCCCCAAACCCTAAAATTCATTTAAAGAAATACAGAACCCAAAATTTCTGTTTTTCTTTCTTCACTTATTCAATTTGTGCCCATTAGCTACTTGATGTTTGAAACCCACAACTGCAAGAAATGACTGCTACACTGAGTGGGTGTTTGGGCTTCGTAACATTGGAAGTATCAGCTAGCTCTAAAATTTTAAGGTGGGGCCGGGGAGATGGCTCAGTGGAATAAGCGCTTCCTTGGCAAGCGCAAGGGCCTGAGTTCAATCCCCAGTTCCCCCAAAATAAATAAATAAATAAATTAAATAAAATAAAATTTTAAGGGTACCATTCACAGCAAGTTTTAATAATGAACAGAAGAATCTCAAAATAAAAAAGAATCTCAAAGTTGACTGAACAATAGTGCACCCAATTATCCTGCAGTCAGTAGTAAACTCATTAAAATATTTAGACCTAATAATTGTCTTTCTCTTCAGTATTTCTTTTATAGTATTTCCTCAAAAAGAATTCCTTGGACCAGCCAAATAGCTCAGCAGTTTAAAGTGCTTGTAACCAGGCGCAGGGGCCAGGGTTCAAGCCTCTGGGGCATAATGAGCCAGCAATTGAGACTGGGCATGGTGGTGCATGCCTGTAATCCCAGCTCTTGGGAGGCTGTAAACAAGTAGATCACTATGAGTCCGATCTAGTAGTGAAACTCTGAACACCCTGTAGACCCTTTTGCCCTAAAATACAAAAAAAAAAAAAAGAAAGAAAAAAAGAAAAAAAAAGAAAGAAAGAAAGAAAAGAAAAAGAAAAAGAATTCCTTGGCCAAGTGAGACCGCTTAGGGGCCAAAGCGCCTGCTTCGGCAAGCATAGGGACCATGGTTTGATCCCCAGTCTGGCATGCCTGTGCCAGCCTCACCCCCACCCCCACCCCCATGGCACATTGAGCACAAGTCTGTAATACCAGCAGTGGGGAGACTGAAAATAGGAGGCTCACCATGAGTCCAATATGCATAGCAATACCAAATACACAAATGTAAACAAAAAGAATTCCTCAATTCTAAAACTTGTTTGTGGCCAGATGTGTAAGCAACACACCTAACTACATGCCTGCAATCCCAGCACTCTGGGAGGCTGAGACTGGAGAATTACACTTTTCACCCCAGACACTTTAGCCACTTAGTAATTTAGAAAAACCCCATCTCAAAATAAAGAGTATGCCTGGCAAGCGCAGGGTCCTGAGTTCAATTCCCAGTACCACAAAAAAGAAAAAAAAAAAAAGGACCTGGGAATGTAGCTCAATGTGAAGGCCCTGGATTCAATTCTCAGTATCTCAAAACACTAGCCTGTGATTGTAAAAACAACAAGGAAAAATTAAGACAAGGAAAATACTCAATGACTGAAATATTCTTTACTTTCCACTTTTGGCTTTGAAGTTTTAAGAAAGTTTAGTGTCAACAGCTTCTGACTGCTAGATTACACAAAAGCCTAAAGCCTGTCTGTGCCCAAACCAGCTCCTACTGAAGCAGGTATGAAACAGAACAGAAAGGATAGTCAGTGGGGTCAGGAAACTGTGGCTTTGTCTCCACTGACCTAACTAGGAGTGAACAACCAATGTTGCATGTGCCCCATACACACACTCATGGGATTAAACTCTAGGCCTCTACACTAAACTATACTCCCAACCTTTTTAAATTTTGTTTTAAGACAGGTTCTTCCTAAACTGCCCAAACTGGCTTTGAACTTTCAATCTTGTCTCAGTCTCCTAAGTAACTTGGATTACAGACATGTATCAACGCCCAGGCTTCTACTGCTGGTACTTTACAGGTAGCATGAGGTGTATTTTCCCCCCACTGGTCTCAAACAAAAGTAACTGAAAATAGAAAGCTCAACATAAAAAATAAAAATAATTGGAGCTGTGGAGATAGCTCAGTAAAATAAGCGCTTGCCTGGCAAGCGCAAGGTCCTGAGTTCAATCCCCAGTACCGCAAAAAAAAAAAAAAAAAATCTTAAGTAACACAAAGTTATTTTCAAAATAAGAAAGGTTTATATAAGTCATAAATATTTCAGTTACAAAGTCATAAAAACAGGAGAAAAGGCCACTTATCCCTCAAACTCTTTAATGCCTTGTATATCTTGTTTTATTAATAAACACAATTTTTAAAAATTTTTAAAAATCTTTTATTTATTTATTTATTTATTTATTTGGTACCAGGTCTGGAAAGGCAGCTTGGACTCATAGTGATCCTCCTGTGTCATCACTGGAATTACAGGTATGCACCACCACATCCGGTTTTGGTGGCCAGTACTGAGTGCCTGGGGTTCTGGGTCTGGCATGACATGTAGTACCAGAGATCAAACCTGGATCCTTGTGCTTGCCAGGCAGGTGCTTAGACTGCACAGATATCTCCCCAATCCTAATAAACATGATTTTTATTTGTTCTTTGAGACAGGATCTTGCCTTGAATATAAATAGGATCATTAATCTATTCTTCTAAATCATATGTGGCATATAAGCTTATCTTTCAAGCCTCTATTATATTCTACTGAAGACGTAACACTGCCAAACACCTGGCAATCCATCTATAAAATACCCCAAGGACTACCAGGAATAACAAAAAAGTTATTCCAGCTTGTAGGATATAAAATTAGTCTATTCTGAGCTGGGTGTGGTGTCACACACCTGTAATCTCAGTCCTTAGGAGGCTGGGGCAAGAGGATCACTGCAAGTTTGAGACTAGCTTGGGCTAAAAGTGAACACAAGGTCAGCTTGAACTGCAAGTGATCCTCTCTCTTAAAAAAAAAAAAAAATCAGTCTTCTCTGAACCATGTGTTCTTTAAAAAAGTAACTTAATCTATAGGTCATTTTTTTTTTCACTAGTAGGGATTAAACACAGGGCCTCTGTATTGAGCTATATCTCTAATGCTTTTCATTTATTTATGCATGGCATGCAGTACTGGTGACTCTACTGAACTTAGGAACTCTTAGGTGCTAGGCAAGTGCTATATCCCCAGCTTCTAGCCCTTGTTTTATTGATTGTTCTGGGACAGGGTCTTTATAAATTAATTGCCTGGGATGGGTTTCAACTTGAAATCTTCCTGCCTCAGCCTTCTAGGTTTATAGGTATGCTAAACTTTTCACTCAGCTTTTCAGCTCTTTTTTTTTTTTTTTTTTTAAATACCTCCACACTTACCAAATCTTCCAATTCTAAGACATTTCTTCAATTCTATGTTTTGGAGAAAGAATTTTTCTTTTGAGACAAGTATATGTAATAATACTGAGTGGACCTGTCTTTAAATACAAGGCAACAAAGGCAGAAAATTTTAAAAATATCATCTCGTCATCTCAAACATCTTAGTAACACTCCTCAGGCTCACTCCTGTACTTTTCAAACTAAATAATCTCTGTGGTTGCTACAAAAAAAAAAAATTGTAAATCTTTGTGTATTTCTCAGTTTTTTGGCACCTTTCGGATAAAAGTTAGTATCTTATTAAGCCAGGTATGGCTCCAACCTGTAACTGTGGCATGGGCACGTGGTAGGTCAAAGCTGTGGATCCCCATGAGGGATCCAAGGCCACCCTGGACTACACAGTAAGTTCAATGCCAGCCTGCACAGTGAGACTCTCTCTCTCTCTCTCTCTCTCTCTCTCTCTCTCTCTCACACACACCTCCTTGAAGAAGAGACAAGCAGGAATCTGTATAAACAACTCTACTTTTTTCATATTCTATTTCCTATGATCTCCTTAAAATTCTGCATAGCATCATTTACCTTTGGTTAGGAGTCTACAATTAAACACTTATACTCTCATTATTACTTTGCTTTTCCAACAGTGTAAAACTGTAACATAGTAATTCAACATAAGCATGTAAAAGTAAAGATTTTAAAAATCATCTGCTAAAAAAATATAAAATTTTAAAAAATAGGAGGAATGGGTGGAAAAGAAAAAAAAATTAAAATTACCTGCTCTTTCCAATCTGTACCCAAGAATTTGTTATATTCCTAGTCAAATTCAAGAAACAACATTCTCTTGGGATGTGTTAATTTCTCAATAACATGAGATGGCACACAGCCTACTACAGGGACACCCTGTAACCTCCTAACATCTTGGCTGTACATGATCCCCTTACATATATTTTCTTTCATCTAAAGGGAATCCTAAAGAAACTGGAATAATAGGAAAGAAACAATACATTCATGATCCAGAGAAGAGAGACTCAAGAAGAACCAAGGGGGATTACAGACAACCTAGTTTCAGTCCTGGTAACATCTCTAACAATCTTGGGCAACTCAGGACCTCTGCAGTCTTACTGGTTGATCTGTACTAAGAACTTGCATAAGGCCAGAAAGGTATGTAGCAGCAACTAAAGGGACTGTCATCTCTCAAGTGCAAACAACCTTTGAGTACACTTAGTCCAAAAGGTGCAGTTTCATAAAATGCATTCTTAATGAAGTTCCAGAGGGCACTTAAGAAAAAGTGGAGTAGGCGAAAAAGCTTTGAGTTTGGTTTTAGCCTGCAGTTCAAAAAACTAAGCTATGGGTAACAAAAGCTCTCTAGCAATCTCACCCACTCCACCCACCCGTATATACATACACAGACACACAAAGAGAACTGGATTGCAGTGCTCCTCGTCTTTCACTTCTAGAGTAATAAAAAGAGCAAGGAAAAGAAAATATTCTGATGCCTTGAGGTAGACTATACTTGGGAAATAAGGAGTTAAGCATTACTTCTTTTCTGGAAAGCTTCCAATTTCCAAGGTACTAATGCAACTCTCACTACTGTAATACCTAGTTTTAAAAATTCAGTAGAATAGGGGTCAAAACCAACAACACCTCAGAAAAAAAGAACCTGGTTCATTGCCACCCTCTTTAAAACAAATATGAACAACTCCAAGCTCAATCCATTCGGCTATACACAAGATCTCATGGGCATGCCAAAAAAACAGGTGAAAAGAAACTTGAGTTCCCTCAGGTTTCTCACTTTACAGCACCACACTCTTAAACAGATTTCACAAATTTGTGAAACTCTTAAGTGTTACAACGAAAGTATGCATAAAAGCCTATGGTAGTAAAGATTTAAATATTAACAAATCATGAAGGTCACTACAAAGCAGCAGGAATAACTAAAATTCTGGTGAAGAAGGTCAAACAGTTCCCATGGAAACAAAACCCCAAAGATACACAAACAGAAGGGACATAGCCAGCAGAACCAAAGTTTTAGAAGGAAGGCTCTTGAACTACAAGGTCAATTCTTACCCTAAAGAGATACAGAAAAATACTGCTTTAGTCACCAATGGGGGAAAAATATTGCTTTAGTCACCAATGGGGATATCACCACTAATAACTCTGTATTTCTGAAAAGGAAGGTGTTGAGCAGATAAAAACAGGCTGTTACTGACAGCCTGTATGTCACTTGAAAGGAGTCCAGGAGCACCTGGTCTTGCTAGAAATAGGGGGAAGAGATGAGTCACTATTTTATTTCTGCTTAAGTGTGCTCCAAATCCCAACCCTCTAGGTCAAAGAACATTTTCTTGCTGTTTCTATCACTTTCTCAATTTTCTGATAAACTTGTAATATTACTTGTACAGTCAAAATAGTGAGGGATGGAGCCAAGAGAAAGCAAGAGGTAACTTGTAAGCCATATGGTTGTTAGAAAGAGATTCTAAGGTTGTCACATAAGTACCTGGAAAAGATTAGGTAAATAACTAGTTAACAACTAGCAAGTAATAAGACCAAAATGCTTTCCCTCTCTTGAACACCATTCAATATCTTTTACAGTTCTTACAGTGAAGAAAAGGCAAATAAATCCCTAGAGAGAAAAGTAAGAAAGACTTAATATGAGCAAAAGGTAGTAAGATATAATAGCTACATGAGTATCAGTACTCCCTCTGACTTGGAAGTAACTGGCACCTGAGGAAAAGGGATGTCAGTAACCTTGGCACACAGAAGGAGGCAGAAGGAGTGGCAGATGGTTATCATAGGAAATGTATAAAAAGCAATTCAATTACTCATAAACTTCTTGCGACTTGAGAGTCTAACTTCCTCCCCACAGGGGAGGTTTATCACCATCCTGGATCAAGAAGGGCATAATTATGAGAGAAGTTCTAATCCCCTGAAAAGTTAACAAGCAACAGGGCAAAGACACCGCTTCTGTGGACAGCGAAACTGCGGGGAACCAATCATCATTCTAACCCAGACCGTAGGACCAGGGCAGGAACCACTCTCCTAGTAATCACAAGGACAAGCGTCCCAGGGAGGAGGGGCAGCAGGGCTCAAGCCAGGTAACATTCCTTAGGGGAAGGATTATTAGGTGACACCGGCCGAGGGCCGGGACGGAGAAGGGGCTGGAGGAAAGTTAGCAGGTGAAAGAGACCGATCTTGAGGAAGTAACCTCAGCAGAAGGAAATATGGGAGTATCAAAACATGGGGCGAAGAAGAGGAGAAAAAATGGATCCAGAAGAGCACAAGCGACCGAAAAGAGAAGGCGTGTTTGGGTACTAGAGGCAGAAGAAAGGAAGTGTGGCTGAGAGGCAGCGGGGCCACGGGGGCGGCGGGACCCAGCCTGCATCTGGGCGCGAGGGACGCCGCGAGGGTGCCGGGGCAGAGCAGGGGGACTCGGGGCTTCCCGAGGTCCCGAGAGCGAGGATGTCGGGCTGTGGAGCGAGCACCCGGCGAGACCAGGTGGGGAGGCGCGGGGGCGGCTCCCTAGGACCGGGAGGGCGTCCCCGGGACCGCCCGCGAGGGTCGCCGGAGCCCAGAGGGTGGCTATCGGGCCGCGCTGAGGGAGCAGGATGGGAGGGACACTCACAAATTTCTTGGATTTGCCGCCGTCGCCGCCCGTCGCAGGCAGCTCATCCGGGCTCCGGCCCTTCTTCTTCTCCCGGGTCCCGCGGCCGGGCCCCTGGCTCCCACCGGAGGGCTCCATGTCCCGGTTCGCGCCGGCCAGCGACCCCACGCCTACACTGCTCCCGCCCGGCCGCTCCGCGCTAGTCGCCACCGCCGCCCAGCAGCTCTTCAGCCGGCCGCCGCGCCCCGCCTCATTAGCATGCCGAGCTGCGCGCGCCTCATGAATATACAACGGCGACGCCTCGCTCCCGCCCGCCTGCCCCACTTCCGCCCGGACCCGCAGCCCCTACCAATGGGGGGAAGGGAGGGGGTGGAGGGAAGCCGCGGAAGCGCGCTACCTGCCCGGCGGACTTAACCATTCGGACCCACGTGGGGGGGGGGGGGCGAGTGGGCGGTGCAGCTCTCCCGGTCACATAGGGAACACTGCCCCCTGGCGGACGGAACCAGCGGGCTCCTTGGCTCCTGCGCAGCGCCCACGTGGTTGTGAAGCCTAGACCATCTCACAACCCAAAGCAGGGTATGATCTAAACCAAAAACCGCACGACAGGCTGTTATTCTATCATGAAATTAGTGCTGGGTATTCTTGGGTAACTCAGTTTACTGTTGTAATATCTTTGGAACAAGCACATTTTTTAAAAATGTGCATAGCTACCACATATTTTCAAAGCTGTGTGCCAAGAACTTGATCCAGTTGAAGTGCTAGGCTCTACTAGAATGCTGCTGAGTTCTGAATCCAGGATGCCTCTGTTTCTAATAGGGACAAACTTGTTACTGCCAACAACCAAAGCAGTAGTAATAGCCACCAGGTGCCTAGACCTGGCACTTAGGTGACCACTATATTTTTCTCACTCAATCCCCACAATACCATATGATCACTTTCAGCCACACCATTTTACAGATAAAAAATTTGGATCTGTTTCCCCAAGTACTGTATGAGTTAATCTGGAAATAGGGCCAAAAGCAGTATATTTATTCCAGACAGTAGTATGGATGCTTATTGAAGATTAAACGTCATCAACTTTAATAAATTCCTACAAATTAAAAAAAAGAAAAAGAAATTTGCACTTCAGGGTGTGAAAGAGACTGCCTAAAGGATACAAGATTTATACGAAGCTTAAACTCAGATTAGTCTGACTACCAAGCCCTGTGTTTAACCAAGCTTTCCCCACTGGTATAAGCCAAACATGTCTAAAAGGATGGGTTCTCCAAGCCTATGATCAGCTGTTTCAGCAGTTTCTTCCACTCTCCTGGCTACATCTGTCCACTCTGTCAAGAGCAGTGGCACAGAGTGGGTCCTCACAGTATAGACTAAATCTTAACCACAGTTGCCAAAAGATTTCAAATGTACACCCCTGGACAGCTGCATGACTAACCCCCGGGTCCCCTGTGCTCAGTGCTGGCCCTGCTCTCATTGGGGACTGCTACTCTTGATGGATCCTGCACCTCACCTCCAGCCTTCCTGTGCTCCAGACCTTCTAACTGCCTGATGCAAACATGCAGCACAGAGCTGTCTAACCCATATGAGAAACTCAGTTTGTCTAAAACAGTTCACAAGTTACTTACATGCTTAAGCTAGGGTGTTGAGAATCAGACTGAAGAGAGAAGGGACCCATTTGTTAGTCCTCTTTCCTGTAGCACTACTGACATCTGCCACCCCGTACTGACTACAATCTCCCCCAGAAAAGGGTCCATGTTTGCAGGGGCTCCACTACCCCTCACTGATCTCCACAAAGACAGTTAGGGAGCAGCTTCTACAGCAGCTGTATACTAAGCACTTAACCATGTCCTGTCATCTCAGTGTTTCTTCACCAGCTAGCATCATCCTACCAGTTCCATGTCCAAAAATCTGAAGTTATCTGCCACACCCTCAAAAGCTAGTAATCTGCCTAGGTTTGTCTACTCATAACCAGAATGCTCTACTAACTCCCTATACAAAGCAAAATAATCCAGATTGATTCTGGCCATGTGACACTGGTGGTGTTAAAGGTGAGCAACACTTCCTTCCACATAGAACACACAAGAGTGCCTATGAAGGGGTGCTGAATATTAGCTGGGATTTTAATTATCTGCATTATCATCTCTGTCCCTTCTCCAATCATACATATAGTTAATAAGAATATTTCCAGAAAGGTACAAAAAATACCAACTTGGTTTATTGGATAAAAACAATGGTAAAATGGATATAAAGCCAAAAGTTAGAACAGGACATTTTCACATCCTTCCCCTACTCAAAACTGCACTTCCCGTAAACCAGGGTTATGGTGTTTGGAGCTAGAGCCCTCGAGCCCCCTCTCTTCACTGACCCTAGAAGCAAGGCCTACAGTAGAACCCAGGAAAGGAGGACATCAGAATCAACTTCAGTCCTGTCTATCTCTTGTCTTTACATCTCTGGGTTAGAGGGAAGCAGGGAAGGAACGGTGCCAGAAGGGCGGGACTGGCCTCTAGGAACCCACTGCCCACAAACTGTCCTTCTCCCCATCTCATCCCTAATAGGCATAATCATCAGGTGGTAGGAGATGAAGAAAAAGGGGGTAGATGGTTCTAGAACCACATGTGGTCTCCAAATCCTTCCCCAGAGTTAGTAACAGTCCTCAAAAGTGACCAGCCTAGGGCTGGGAGAACCACAACTTTTCTCTTCCACCCAACCAACAGGTGAAAAGGAAATCCCTTGGGACATAGCATCCCAAGCTGTTCTTAAATCTCCACATCGCTTTCCTTGTCGTTGTCATGGTCTCCATCATAGAATTCATTGGGTGCCTCTGGCCTGCAAAGCAAAGGGCAAGAGGTCAGACACTCACTGTCCAGGCTCCACTGTTCTCCCCATACCCCCTGCAGACCTATTTCTCAGGTTATCTCCATCAGGAACCATTTCTCTCTTCCTGTTGGTGGACAAGGATTGTAAGATATCCATCATTTGCATATTTAATAAACATTTAGAGGCTATTCTGTGGAAGACACTGTCAGTAGCTTTAGCAATACAGTAGAGAATCAATCAGACAAGGTTTCTGTCTCCTCAAAGAGCTCACCTAACAAACAAGACCAAACTTAACAACACAAAGAAATATGAAAGCTTCAGACAGCGAAGAACTGTCATGAATAAAATGAAATTAAGTGATATGACTAAGAGTGCTGGGAGGAATCAGATAAATTCCAGACAAGATTATTATTAGCAAAAGTTTAAAAACAGAAGGCCTGAGGTTTGGGAAGAAGCTGGCAAGGCAAAGACCTCAGGAATAATGTGCCAAGCCTCACAATGTGGAAGGATACAGGTATTCCAGTAAGACAAGGAAGTCAGGATGGCTGAGTGGAGAAGTATGAGTGGATCAGGAGCCAGGTGTGATGGCGTATGTCTGTAATCCCAGCACTCAGGAGGCTGAGACAGGAGGACTGCCACAAGTGAGGCCAGCCTGGGCTACACAGTGAGTGCAAGGCCAGTCTGAGCTACATAGTGAGACCCTTTCAAAAACAAAATGGATTGCTGGCCGGCCCAGCCCCTGGGCATGCTGAGACAGCGACTGAGACTGTGCATGAGCACGGTAACACGCGCCTGTAATCCCAGCTTTTCAGAGGCTGTAAACAAGCGGATCACTATGAGTCTGATCTTGTAGTGAGATGCTGAACACCCTGTAAACCCTTCCCTAAAATGAA
>NDGN011529502.1:543-12209 GCA_002564285.1 Tympanoctomys barrerae
TGAAAACAGGAGGATCACTATGAGTCTGAGCTGTGTAGTGAGACCCTGTACCAAATACATTAACAAAATAATAATAATAAAAATTACCATTTATCTACAAAAAAAGAAAATCTTAACTTTTTAAAAAAAGTTTAAACATTTTTTAAAAATCATTTATTTATTTATTTACTGCAAGGTATTGCTATGCAGCTCAGACTCATAGTGATCCTCCTGTCTCAGCCTCCCCAGTGCTGGGATTACAGGTGTGCGCTACCATGTCCAGTGTTGGTGGTCAGCTTGGGACCCCCATAGTTCTGGGGCCATTGCAACATGTGGTACTGGGGATTGAACCTGAGTCCTTGCGCTTGCCAGTCAGGTGCTTAGACTGCTGAGCTAGCTCCACAACCCCTAAAAACAGTTTTAGGACACACAAGAAGAAAAGCAGCTGACCATAAATATGAGTCCATGTTTGTACTCTGAATTCTATGCCATTGATCTACATTCAGATAGTGATTGAAAAATACAATGAATGTTTAAATCTGAAAAAAAAAATTACTTTAAAAGACACATTGCCAAGAATGATGGGAAAAATGTGTTTGAGGAAAGGTGGACTATTCTGAAAACATTGTGTATGGAGAGTAATGGCAATGTGTCTTGTTACTGTAATGAATTTTAAAACTTTAAGCATTACTGTATTTTTCATCTGGATTGATTAATTATTTATGGTAACTTCTGTAAAATAAAAACATGACGGTGTGTCCTCATCCACTTTATTCATTGGATCTGGTGGTGTGTGACCTCTGGCTCTTCCTCAGAGTCAAAATGGGCATGAAAGGTGTCTCAGTCGCTCTACTACTCTTGCTGCTGGGCCAAAATACCTGACACCCCAAGTTAAGGAAGAGAAGGCTTATTTGGCTCACAGTTAGTGCAGGTTTCAGTCCATACTCAGATGGCTCCAAGGCAGAACGGCACATGGCAAAGGGCAGTAGTTCGTGGTGGTAGAAAATAGCACAGAGCAAAAGGAGGGGCGGCAGCAGGGAGCAAGCCTCTCTCCCCTCCTTACATTTGTATGCAGATTATCTGCCCCAGGGCAGGTGTAGCACTCACACCCCTAATCCCCGCATTGTATCATGAATTCATCACAAACTCTAGATGCTGCCCCATGACTGTATGAGGTTTTGGGGGAACTTAACTAGATGCAAATCATAACAAAAGGTAAAATTTTTGGATTGACTCAGGCCACTGGGTCAGCCATGACAGCACAACTAAAGACACGCATGAAAGAGGACTTCCAGAACTGCTTCAGACAGTGGCAAAAGCAATGAGACACATGGGTGAAGTGCAGGGGAGCCCTATGAGGGGTACACCTGGCAATGTGTCTTTGACTACAATACATTTTGAAACATTTGAACACAGCACTTTTTTTTTTATCATTTCTCTGCAAATGACAATACCACAAAATTTTCAATGCCGCAGTCCTGAAGTAAATTTTACAATTGAAAAGCATGATGCCTTTAATTCTCTGCTTTTCAGCATTACTTTGGCTATCTGAGATTCCTTCCATTTCCATTTGAATTCTAAAACCAGCTGGTACAACATCAAAAAGGAAGCTGTAATTCCAATAAAGACTGGGATTTACATGGTGAGCAAGTTAGGGCATGTTGTCATCTTATGATTAGTCTTCCTCTATAAAGAGAGATGTTTTCTTTTTCATGTAAATGTTTTGAAATTTCTTTCAACAAAGCTTTGAAGCTTTCAGTAAAGTTTTACTCTTCTTTTGTTAAAATTTATTCCTGAGTATTTTATCCTTTTGGTTGCTTAAGTGGACTTCTCAAAATTAAATTTTAAGTTGTTTATGGCTGATATATAAAATACCGATTTGTTTTTGCATATGGATTTTGTTTCCTACCATCTTGCCAGAGTATTTTTCTTCTATTATCTTCTGATATAATGTCATCTACAAATAGAAGTAGCTTTAACTTTTCCAATATAGATGGTTTTATATTATTCTTTTTCTTGCCTGATTGCCTTGGCTACAACCTCCAGAACAATAATGAAGAGAAAGGGTGAGACTGAATACCTTGCTTTGTTCACTGGAGAAAAACAACAGGAAAAAGTCCATCACAAGTAGAGACATTGACCTAGTAATCAAGGAGTTTCCAGTGAACAAAAATCCAAGATGAGAAGGCTACACAGGTAGATTCCACACGACATTTATTTTATTTCTGTAAAGTCTGTACTAATTTCCTTTCTTTTATACCTGATTTCAGTATATAAAATACTTGTTCTTTTTTTTTTTTCTTTAATCAGTGAAACCTGAGTTTTGCCAATTTTGTTGATTTTTCCAAAGAACCAACTTTTGGTTTTATTAATTTTTCTCTAATGGTTTTCTGTTTAATTTTTTTTAATCTATTCCCACTTTAATCTGTATTATTTCCTTCTTCTACTCTCTTTGAACTAATTTTGCTCTTTTTTTTTCTAGCTTCTTTCTTTCTTTCTTTTTTTTTGGTATTTTTTGGTGGAATCAGAGATTGAACTCAGGCGCTTGTGCTTGCCAGGCAAGGACTTATTCTACTGAGCCATCTCCCTGGCCCTTTTTCTATATTTTAGAGAAGGGCCTACAGTGTGTTCAGAGTCTCACTACTAGATTGGACTCATAGTGATCCACCTGATTACAGCCTCCCAAGAGCTGGGATTTCAGGCTTCTAGTTTCTTAAAGTAGAATATTAGTTTATATATTTGAGATTTTTTTCTTTGATTTGGGTTTTTATAGTTACAAGTTTCATTCTGGGCCCTGTTTTCACATGATTTCATAAATTTTGGGCTGTTGTGTTTTTGTTTTCATTCATCTCAAGACAGTTTCTAATTTGCCTTGTGATCTCTCCTTTTAGGAGTGGTTATTTAAGACTGTGTGCTTAATTTTTTCCCACATACTTGTGGAACATTCCAAATATCCTTCTGTTATTAATTTCTAATTTCATTCCATTGTTGTCAAAACATAGTTTGCGTGAGTTCAATATTTTTAAATTTAGTGAGACTTGTTTTCGGGTCTTCCATAGAATTGGCACCAGGGAGTCGCTTGTGCATCTGAGAAGTATGTACCCCAGTGGTGTTGGGGAGCCGTCCAGAAGCTGTCTGTAAGATTGAGGTTATACGTGTTCTGGTCTTCACTGATCATGTAGCCAGTGACTCTCTTCAAAATTGAAAATGGGTGTTGAAGCATCTAAGCATTGTTGGATTATTTTTCTCTCTATTTGTCCTCCTCAAAATCTTCTCTCTTGCTTCAAACACTTGTCCCGTCATTCTTGCCGCTCTCTGAAGCAGCTCTGGAAGTCCTCTTTCGAGAGTGTCTTCAGTTATTCCGTGGTAACTGCCTTCATGTCCCGAACCAGTTCAAAATATAGAATTTTCATGGTCATTTTTACTTTAGGGAAGAGCCAGAATTCATACAGTGCCAAACCCAGTGAATAAGGCAAATGAGGATAGATGGTCATGTTTTTATTTGACCGACATTTCCATAAATGTCTTATTGTGTTTACATTCCCTGGTGTTCTTTATTCCTTCATGTGGGCTTGAGTTACAGCATTATTTCATTGTAGCCTGAAGGGTTTCCCTGAACATTTGTTGCAGGGTGAGTCTGCTACCAACAAACTCTCATGTTTTTAAAATTTTTTTCCTTCATTTTTGAAAGCCTTTTTAAAATCAAATATAACATTGATTTTTTTTTCTTTAATTCTTTGAATATTTCATCGCACAGCCTCTGGCCTCCACAGTCTCTTATAAGAAATCTGCCTCTCATCTTACGAAGGTGCTCCGTATGTAGCAGCTGTTACTCTCTCATTTTCAAGGCTCTCTCTTACCATTTGACAGTTGAGTGAGTGTCTGTCATTGAGTATGGATTACTTTGAATTGATCTGAGTTGAGTTTATTAAACTTCTTGGCTGTGTAAATTTCGCCTTTGTCAGATTTGACAGTTTGGGGCCTTACTTATTAAAATGCTATTTCCTTCCCTTCTTCTGAGATGCTTATCATGCAGATACTAGTCTGCTCTATGGCAGGAATTCCCAACCTTTTGATACCACAGATTGAGTTCCTGGAAGACAGTGTTTTAATGGATTGAGGGCAGTGGCGGCTTCGGGGTGAGTCAAGGAGCACTTGATCCAGATCCTTCACACATAAAGGTTGCAGTGGCATTGGTGCTCCTAGGAAAATCCAGTCCTGGCTGGTTTGACAGGAGGTGGAGCAGATGGGGAGCGGCTGGAAACACAGACGAAGCCTCACATGCTTGCCCGCCACATGCCTCCTCCTGTGTCACCAGGCCCTGCCAGGCCAAGAGACCGTGAATTAGAGCTCCTGAGGCTGTAAGCCAAAGTCAATCATTGCCTTTGAAGTTATTTCAAGTATTTTGTTACAGTGATGAAAACTGACTGGCACCCAGCCCCTTGTAGACGTTCTCTATTTGGTGAGGTACTAGTCCCTGCTTTCTGTCAGTTCTGTGGACATGGTTTTGTTAGCTCTTTGAACATATTTAGTTTTGTTAGCTCTTTGAACATATTTAAGGGAGATGATTTAAAGTCTGTCTAGAAAATCCAATGTCTGAACGTCCTCAGGAGCACACCTACTGCTGGCCCCGGTACCCCCATGCAACAGCCATATTTTTCTGTTCCTTTAATTGCCTCATATTTTTTTTTTTGTTGAAAACCAGATATTCTGAATATGACAACAAACAACACTAAAAGCCATATGCTCTCCATGTCCCCAGGCTTTGTCATTGTTTTCTTCCCATCACCACTGTTGGTTTGCCCAGTCACTTTTCTGAATGAATTCTATAAATTCTGTGTTCTTTGTCATGCACAGCCACTAAATCTCTGCTCCTTTAGTTTGGTTGGCCAACTGGGACTGTACAGAGGTATCTTTGAGCCTTTCTGGAATTAAAAGACCTCCCAAGCTGAGAATAGTGGTGCACGCCTGTAAGCTCAACCCTGTGGCAGGCTGAGGCAGGACGACAGCAAGTTCAAGCCCAACCTGGGCAACTTGCCAGCTTTGTAAGATTCTGTCTCGAGATTAAAAATTTAAAATGACTGGACGTGTAGCCCAGTGAATAGGCCCTGAGTTCAATCCTCAGTATTAGAAAACCACAAAAGTTTCCCCATCTTCGTTGAGGGGCCCTGTGTGCCTGTTGGGTACATCTCACCAGCCAGCCCAACAGCTCATAACTGGCGTCAGCCTTCACTTCCTGCTCAGACGCAGCGTCCAGGTGAGCCAGAGGTGGGAGTCCAAGGCCTTCTCAGGTCTCCTCTGAGCAGGCCTTGAGCATGCGTATTGCCTCCAGGATTTATAGGTGTACCTCAGAGCTTCCAAACCCCTTTGGGTGTCTTGTTCCCAGCCCTTTTTATCAAGCCTTTTGGTCGACTGTTACTTATCCCAGTTGCTCTCAAGCAGCAATGATCAAAACCTTCGCTTCTGAGTGCTTGGATAGCCGCATGGCCTCTAAGGCTGGGTAGGGCTCTAGCACCTCGCTGCTCCTAAGACAAGTTAACAATGAGGGCTCTGAGCTGGCCTCACAGGGAATCACAGTTGGCCCACACAGCGAACTCCACTCCTCAGTGAACAGGGCCTCTTCGGCTCCCTGTGGCATTGGGAATGTGGCCATTGTTTTCAAAAGCGTCACTGATGTGAATGGAAGAACTTAGAACAGGAAAAGCTGGCTGTTCCTACTAACAAGGAGCTGCTTTTCTAAGTGCTTGTGAGTTGCTACAAGCCTTTGGTTAACTTCTTCTGGTACAAAGAAAATTGCTTCTGACATTTTTGTTTTTTATTTTTAATAGGTGGCATTTTGGAGTTCTTTACACTGCTCTGTTTTGCTGATGTTATTCTCCAAGTAACAGAGTGGTTTTGTTGTTGTTGTTTGTTTTTACAAAGTTACTTTTAATACTTTGGGGTTTGCCCCACAGGAATAAAAAACACTGGGAAAGGGTAATCTCCTTACCCCCAGGAGTGGCCCAGGGGGCGACAGGGCACCACCTGAGGGGAGGGAAGCAGACAGGGGCCCGCTGAAGACTCAGAGCAGAGAGAATGCCACTGGTGCTGGGGCCACAGGGGGAGACACGAGCACAGTGGGACTGGCTCTGGCATGCGGTCAAAGGAAGAGAGGGTCGGGCACGAAGCCACACAGCCCCTGGGCTTCCTCCTTCTCGCTTGCCTTTTCTGCTTCTGCTGCATGATCTCTGAGTCCCTGGGGGTAGAGATGATGGGAGACTCTGCTTGTGGGTGGCAGCAGAGAGCCCATCATCTCTGTGCTTCCTCTTACGCGAGTCGCTCTGCTTTTTCATATTCTTCCGGCAGGCAAGTTCATGGATGACAGTGGCTCCAACCTGCCTCCCATGCGTCCCCTCAATCTTCCAACAACAGAGTGGGTTTTTTTTTTTTTTTTTTTNGAACCAGGGGTTGAACTCAGGCCCTTGCGCTCACCAGAGAAACATTTATTCTACTGAGCCATCTCCCCAGCCCCACAACAGAGTGTTTTTTTAAAGCTCATGATTGGCTCCCTTCAGTGGGTGAGTAGCAATGCATTGTGCAAATGTGACACATTTTTTCACGCATGGCTTTGTTTCTTTTTGTTGTTCTTTGGGGACAGGGTCCCATTACATAGCTTAGGATGGCCTTGAATTCACTAAGTAGCCCAAGCTGGCTTTGAACTCCCAGGTATCTTCCTGCCTCAGCTTTCTAAATATTGGAATTACAGGTGTGAGCCACCAGGCCTGGCTCAGGCACATTTTAACACACATTATGTTCTGTTGTCCACTTTCAAACTATGATAGAGCCAGGGAGTTAGCTCAGTAGCATTAGTGGCTGCCTGGCAAGCATAAGGTCCTGAGTTCAATACCTGGTACAGCAAAAAATAACAAGAAAGAAAAGAAGAAACTGCTGGACCGTTCTCCAAGGTGGCTGGCTATCGACTTGTCCACCCACAGTGCACGGGTTTGCTAGTTGCTTTGTATCATGTCAAATTGTCAGTATGGACAAATTTAAAATTTAACTACCTTAACAGACACGCGGTGATAGTGCATTGTGGTTATAATGTTTATTTCTCTAAAGACTAACAATATTGATTGTCTTCACATTCTCTTTGCTGTTTATATGCCTTTTGCTGGTTCAAGTATGTCATTTTAAGAATTAGGTTGGTGTCCTCCATATTATTGGATCTTAAAGGTCCGTTGTCATGTACGGATGTTGTGAAGGTTTTCTTCTCTTTCCTGCCTGTAGCTTGCCATTTCCTTTTCTACACGGCGTCTTTTTGCATATTACAGTTGTGGGATGGAGATACAGCTCCATGGTAGAGTGCTTCCCTAGTGTGCACAAGAGCTGCGGTCCAATTCCCAGTTTCAAAAGAAGAAGAAAAAAGTAATTGTCAAGAATTATATCTTCCTACAGTCATGGTGGCACATATCTGTGATCCCAGCACTTGGGAGGCTGAGGCAGGAAGATCATCCTGAATTGAAGGTCAGCCAGGGCTCTTTAGTGAGTTCAAGCTCAGTCTGAACTACTCTGGGAGACTCTATCTCAAGAAGAAAAAAAGTTTAGATCCCCGGCACCACATGCCACGCCAGCCCCAACCCTGGTGCACTGAGCCGGCCACCAAGACCGGGTGTGGTGGCACACACCTGTAATCCCAGTGCTGGGGAGGCTAAGATAGGAGGATCACTTCAAGTCTGAGCTTCATAGTGAGACCCTGTACCAAATACATTTAAAAAAGAAAGGAAATTATAGCTTTAAAGTTATAGCTTTATTGAGAAATGATTGCAACGTAACAAACTACACATTTAAACTGTATAATTCTACAAGGGTTAACATACGTATACATCATACAATCAAGATACTGCACCTATGCATTATACACCAAAGCTTCCAACTAATAATTCTTCATTATCCGTTAATGCTGTTGCTTCTTGGTGACTTTCCCTAGGAATAACTGTTCTACTTAATACAGTGAATTCACTTGCGTTTTCTGAAGTACTGCTGGTCAGTACACATATGATAAGAGTTGCACATGTGATTTTATTTATTTATTCATCGTCTTTTTGAGACAGGATTTCACTATACTGTTCAGGCTGAACTTGAACTCACTTTGTAGCCCAGACTGGCCTCAAGCTTGCAGCCGTCCTCCTGCCTCAGCCTCATGAGTGCTGGGATTACAGGCAGGTACCACCACACCCGACTACATCTGTGATTTTAAACTTTCAGTAGGTGTAGCAAGCAGTAAAATGAAATCAATGTTTGTAACATATTTAACTTGTCATATAACCAGAATATTATTCCAAAATATAATCAACATGAATATTTATACTTGAGGGTTCTTAACCTTTTTAAAAATTAATATTCCTTCTCTTCAAAGTCAAGTATACGATTTATGATTAAAACATGCCTCTGCTCCAAAATACATTGTCATCAGAGGCATTTTATGTATATTTAGATTTTCTGGGATTCAGATTGAAGCAGCACATTCACCTTCCCAACTTAAAGCTTTTTCTGGCCAGGGATATAGCTCAATGGCACAGCACTTGCCTGGCAAGGGCAGGGTCTTGAGTTCAATTTTCAGGTACAAGAAAAAAAATTTCTGATGATTGAATTGAGTACCAAGCAAATTTTTTCTTCAGCACCATCATCCATAACAATGCTGTTGGTTATGGTTTAGAAAGAATTGATTTGACTTCAGAGCAATCAGTTTCAAACTACTTTTGTTGAAGTTAAATTTTTTTGGGGGGGGGGGTGAAACCAGGGATTGAACTCAAGCCCTTACGCTTGCCAGGCAAGTGCTTATTCTACTGAGCCATCTCCCTAGCCCAATTCATTCGTTTTCGTGCCAGCTTAGTAATATTAACATTGCATTTAAAAGGGCATTACATACATCGAAAACCAACCTTAAATTTATCAATCTCAGCAAAGGATTTCTTCCCACCTTACTCTGCTGGGTATAATTAAAGTCATCTGAACATTAATTCATGTTAGAAAAAGAAGACCATGTAAAATAGCTGTTGTGTCACAAAACGCTTTGGTTTCAATATAAATTTTCAAGCCTGAATAACTAGGGAATAAATAAGCTTTTCCTTTCCTTGGGGCAATGTGTGGCGCTGTGAGCAAACCTAAGTCATTTGGCCATTTTCGTCTTTGATCACTGACTGCCAGGCAGGCCTCTTTCAGGGAAGTGAGAGAGCGCGAGGGACTCAACGCCCAGGGATGCGCTGGAAGACGCTTCTACGATGCCACCACCCAGCAGTGGCGAGGACCACCGACTGTTCACCATCTTCTTTCTCTCTTTTACATATAAACTAATTGCTTCTTCATACTAGGTTGAATGGTTTCTTTCACAGATGTGAACAATTTTTTTAAATGTTTTAAGCAATTTTTTGAGGCTTTTGGGGAGCTTATTTGAAAACCTTTTGTGATAAAATGTGCCAAAGGTATGAATGAATGTCTTATCTAAAGCAAACAAAATATATTTATAATTTAATTGATCTCTGTCATCCTTAGATCTTGTATTCTATGGGAAAATTTTTGGTGGCTTACCTGAAAATCTTCCCTTTTTGTGCATATATATAGAGGGTCTACAGGGTCTTCAGGATCTCATTATGTAGATTGGACTCTAGTGATCCTCCTGTTTTCAGCCTCCCAATTGCTGGGATTACAGGCGAGTGCCAACACACCCAGTCTCAATCTCCATCTCAGTGCACCCCAGGGGTGGGGCAGGGATCAGACCCTGGCCGCTGTGCTCTGCCAAAGCAGGTGCTTTAGTCTGCTGAGCTATCTGGCCTTCCCAATACAGTGTCTTTAGTGGCCTTTTCCTCATAATTTTCTTCCTTTTTTAATGTATTTGATACAGGGTCTCACTATGTAGCTCAGACTCGTAGTGATCTTCCTGCTTTCAGCCTCCCCAGCGCTGGCATTACAGGCATGTGCCACCACACCCCATCTTGGTGGCCTGCTCAGTGTCCCTAGGAGGGTGGAGACACCCCTGTCCTGTGGTGCAAGGGACTGAACCCTGGTCCCTGCACTTTTCTGCTGAGCTATCTCACCCGCCCTCCTCATAATTTTCTAACAAAATTTCCATCACTGAAATGTTCATTTCTTGTATTGTTTAACTGCATGAAATAACTTCAATGTTTTCTGTCAAAACTCAAGCTATTTTATAGTTGGCTCAAGATACAGGCACAAATCCTGGTACAAAGTGTTTATAGAATATTTTAAAATTGTGATTTTAGTTGACAGATCTGCCATTTCTATTTCAACCATAGAAATAGAGGAAATTTTTTATTAAATGTATTATGTGTTGGCCAGAAACATCTCCTGATATTATCTGGCTTATTATTTTAAAGTATTTTACACAAACCAGAATTTGCTTTGTTTTGTCTTGCTCTACCACAGCCTTCTAGTGAGCCTTTGTGGAATTTGCAATATATGTTCCTTCAATCTTTCTTTCTTTCTTTCTTTCTTTCTTTCTTTCTTTCTTTCTTTCTTTCTCCATCCTGACCACAGCTCTTGTATCTCCACTTGAAGCAATAGCATACTGTGGTATAAAAGCTAAAATTTGTCTGCTTATCTTTTAAACTTGAAAAATAAATATGTTATATCGTAATGATAATAAGAACATTTCAGTTTTCTGGCCAATTACAGTTTACACATCACTATGACCAGTGTTATCTACACAAAAATACCCCAATATACATAGTACTGTATCCTTATGTGGTTGCTTCTCCTTTTTTTTTTTTTTTTTTGGTACTAGAAATTGAACCCAGGACCTCACGCCTCCCAGGCAGGTGGCGTACCACTGAGCTGGATCCTTATGGTACATATAAAAATATCGTTCAAATTGAGTCAGTTCGTTGATAGTAGTGTATGACATAGATGGTTCTTTTGTGAGACTGAGGATTCAACCCAGGGCTTTTGTTCTGAGCCCTCTTTATTTTTTTATTTTGAGACCTTCTCCCTAACTTACCACGGTAGGACCTGAATTTGCGATCCTCTTGCTCAGCCTCCCTGAGTGCTGGAATCACAGGCGTGCAGCTCGGCTTAGGGATGGTTTTTGACCTATCATGGTTCAACTTAATAAGTTTTCAACTACATCCTGGTAGAAAAACAGTAAACACACTCAGTAAAAACCAGACTTTTAGCGTTGAATTTTGGTCTTTTCCTGGGCTAGAGATATGCAACATCTGTTACTCCTTCTGTATCCTGGGCAATGACAATGAGCTGCAGGGTTCTCAGGCAGCCGCGCGCTCAGTAGAGTACAGAACTCACGCTCCCAAGGGGTTGTGTTCGGTGCATTTTGACCCCACGCTCATTGGACGTGACTTCACTGTCTGTTGAGGGGCACTGTGCCAGAACTAATCAGGTACGCCTGCCTCACAAACCACAGCATAACCACACGGCACAGCGTGCAGCCGTGAAAGGCAGCGCAATTCTACCAGGCGGGAAAGTTGCTCCATGGGAAAAATATGGCGCTGTAGCTTTAAAGTTCGAAGTTATGTAAATTTTTTTATTTTATTAATTTTATTGTGAAACAAATAGCAATGAGACAGTTTCAAAACCGATTAATAGGACAGTTCCAATATTTTTTTTTGCATCATTTATTTTTATTTTAAAGAAAGAAAAAAAAAATAAAAACAGTGGTACAAAATCTCAAAACAAGA
>NDGN011529505.1:3150-15496 GCA_002564285.1 Tympanoctomys barrerae
TCTATCCCCACAACTCAAGCCAGCCAAACCTGCCCTGAAGGCATTCGGAGCAAAAAAAAAAAAGGGGGGCGGGGGAGGGGGGCAGCCAGATATGTCAGCAAGCTAAGCACCTGCTTAGGCAAGCACAGAGACCAGGATCTGATCCCCAGCACCACATGCCGTGTTGGCTCTGCCCCCAGGCACGCTGAGGCAGCAACTGAGATGTGCTCCTGTAATCCCAGCTGAGTATAATCTGTGTAGCGAGACCCTGTAAAAAAGATAAATATTTAGAAATGTTTTCCAGTCTTTTACCCTTAGCTTTATTACAAGATATGTTAACTTGGGGTTTTGTGTTCTCAAAGCATCTCTGTCATCTCTCATTTTTAAAAAAGATTTCTCATGAAACTAACAATAGGCAATTGCAACTTTTAACTTTAGTTATTTATCCCATGCTAAATTGGAAAATATAAGACTTCATTTTGTGTCCCTTTAAAAATTTTTCGCATGAAAGCTAAGTGGACTACTATTCAGTGTTTCAATGTATAGAACCAGGAATTGTGATTTTATAGATTACATTTACTTGTAAAAAAATAATACAGAGATATTCCTCTGTCGTTCATCATTTTGTCTCAATGGGAACTGGTTGTACAATATGGAAGAATGCCACAACTAGGGCACAGATATTGATACAAGATACCCAAGTCCCTATTCAGATTTTATCACTTTTATGTGCATCATCATCATCATCATCATCATCATATCTCTCTCTCTCTCTCTGTAGTTCTACACAATTTTATCACAAGTGTCCATTCATCTACCTTACACCAGAGCAGCTCCATCTCATACATCCCTCATTCTCTTCTTTTGTAGGCAAGCCATTTCCCTCACTAACTTCCTACTCACAAATCTGTTCTGTCTCTATAATCTGTCACTCTAACAATGCTATATAGATAACATCAGAACTTATTTAAGCAGACTGATGCTTATCCTTTTGAGGTTGGTTCATTTCACTCAGCATAGTTCTTTTGAGGTATAACCAAGATGTGTCCTTCACCAGTTAGCTTTGGTTGCTAGCAGTATTTAATGATACAGGTGCACTAGGACATTGAGCTACCTACCCATTGAAGAACATTTGAATTGTTTTCTGTTTGGGGCTATTTTGAATAAAAGCTGCTATGAACATTCATTTATAGGTTTTTGTATGGAATTCTTTCATTTAAGGGAATTATATGGCTAACAATGCAATTATAGGATCATATAGTAGGAACATGTATCATTCTATAAGAAAATGTGATATTATTCTTCAAAATAACTTTACCACTTTACATTCCCACCAGCAATGTATGAATGATTCAGCTTCTATGCACTTTTTTTTTTTCCATTTTAGTCACTCTGATAGGTTCAGTAGCGATAACTCATTGCAATTTTCATTTGCATCTGTCATGGCTGTGAGGGTGAACATCATTTTAGGAGCTTATCTGTCACTCAGATACCTTCTGTGAATGTCTTCTATCCAATTTCTAATTGTATTTTTTAATCATTGAGTTTTAAAAGCTCTCCATGTATTCTACATACAAATTCTTTATCAGGTATATTATTAACAAATATTTTCTTCAAAACAGTGTCTTGCCTTTTCATTTTGTTAGGCTTTTTACAGAAAAAACAAAAGGTTTGGAATCCAATTTGATTTTTCTTCTTTACGAGTGGTATGTTTTGCTTCAAGTCTAAGAATTCTTCTTAGCCCTAAGTCTTAGATGTTTTCATTTTTTCACTAAAAATATTGTGGATTTAAATTACACTCTTTAGGCCACATAATGCTTTGTGTTAATTTGGTAAATGTGTTTTTAGGATAAGTTTCATTTGCTTGGTTATGGACCCTGTTGCTTTAGCATTACTTGTTGAAAACATTATCATTCCTATATTGAATTACTCTTGTATCTTTGTGAAAAATCAATGGAACGTTTAGTGTGGTTATACTTCTGAGTTATCTATGCTTTTTGTTTGTTTGTTTTTGTTTTATTTTGGCAGAACTGGGGATTGAACTCAGACCCTTGCACTTCCCAGGGAAGCACTTATTCTACTGAGCTATCTCCCCAGCCCCAAGGTTATCTATTCTTTTCCATTTCCTATATGGTGATCCTTCTACCAACACCAAAGTACTTTCACCACATAACTATGGAGAAACCCTTAACATTGAGGAGGGAGACTCTCATTTACTCTTCTTGTGTAACATTCTTTAGCTCCTGTGATTTTCATGTCAATTTTAGAATAAGCTTATTTATGTCTACAATAAATTTGCTTATATTTTAATAAGAATCAAGTAGATTGGCTTGAGAAATACTGGCACCTTTGCTATGTGGCATCTTTTAACCCATGAACACAATTCATGTGCACACAGTATGCCTCCATTTACTTAGATCTTCTTGTTCCAAAAATCAACAGAATTTTAGAATTTTCAGATCAATTCCCAAACATATGTGTTAGATTTCATTTTATTTCAGATATTTGAAAATCACCTTGTGTTTTTAATTTTAGATTCTACATCTTTATTATTTGTATTTAGAAATGTGATTTTTTGTGTATTGATCATGTAAGCTGAACTCAGTGAATTTTTACAAAGTAAATACACTCATTTAATCAATATCCAGTTTAAAGTAAAGGAAATCATTAGCTCCCTGGTAGCTTTCTCTGTATCTTCTCTTTGACAGTAGACAACTAATCTCGCACAAACAAATCAACTACAATAAATTAGATTCACTTATGTTAAACTTCCCATCAATGGAATTATAAAATGTATTTTTTTGGTCTGGCATTTTTATGGAACCTTAAGAGAATCTTATTGTTACATGTAGTTCATTTTTTTTCATTGATAGACATTATTTCCTGATATAAAAGTGCTATAATTTCTTTACTCTGTTGATGGACTTTCATGTTATTTTACCTTTGAGGTTATTATGAGTAAAGCTGATGTGAACATTCTTGAATATGCCTTCTAGAACTATGTTTCCTCATTTCTGCCTCATTTTAACTTCTACAATGTTAACAGATGACTCTAAGCGATCAGCAGTGGGAAGTACCATTTTCATTGTTAGAAGTACAATCTGAATTTCTACAGCACTTTTGTTCCCATCGGTTGATTGTGATTCAGTATTATGAAAGTATTTAGTGAGGTCAGGCCCGTCGCTCTACTGACCATATACTTACTTAATTTTTGGTTATCTCCCCACATCATAGTTCTCCAAAAGGTTTTTAGTTTTCCAAAGACCAAGATTGCATCTCATGTTTCTTTGCCTGCCCACAGTGATGAGTTCTGTACTTTGTCTGCTAGATAAATATTTGCCCCTTGAGTGATGGAGGGCATATTCTGAATTAATGAGGTATTGTGTGGTTCCAGCTGATTGCTGCACAGATGACTGAGTTGACTTTGGCCTCATTATTGCAGCCATATAGGCCTGGCCTGTGTTGATTTATGTGACTCTTCTTAATGTTCTGAAGAATCATGAATGCATGAGGCTCATTTATGTCATGTCACAGGATTGTACCACAGTGAAACAGAAATCATGTTAGCCATTGTTCAGTTTAATGATTTTATCAATATTTATTTTGGAAATTAGATAATCGCAAGCGAGACAGAAAATGAGTCTGTTTACAGAGGAAGTAATTGGCCAGGAGAGTCAAAGATTCACATTCAAAGAATTCAAGCAGCTTCACCCCCTATAAGTGGCAGCTTTGACATTCAAGCTCATGGGCATGTTCTCAAAGGTAAATGAGAGATTTTCAAAACATGGATACAGCACATATGCATGCATAGTCTATAAGGGTTAAATGTTGTTTCACTTGAGAATTGCTACTTGTTTTAACATTGATTTGTCTAGTCACCCAGGTATGTAGATAATGCATACCGTATTATGGCCAAATTATAAAGTTTTAGGTTCACACTTTTACTGAAGTAAAAAAAAAAACAAAAAACTATTTACCCACCCAAAGCCAATGACATTAACAGTGATTATTTTTATTTAGAAGTAATGTGTAAAAGTCTGTAAAAATATAATAGATTGTTTATATTCATTTTGCTGAAGGTGGTTGAAATTATGACTTTCATAAATCATGCTTTTATCTAATAGGTATGTTTTGGAAAAAAATACTGTAGTAGCTAGGAACAACAATGATAATATTACAATATTATAGAAATTGACAATTGGAATACCATTAAAGTTTTAACAACAACTTTAATTGGACCATTTAGTCCTATACAGTCTACATGTGTCCACTGACATTTGGAATTTAATGAGTGCCACATAGTGAAATACATAACATTGATGCATCTTTCAATATTGCATTCAAAATAACACTTGCAATTATTTCTTTATAAAATGTATTATTAAAATAATTTTGCTTGCTTATTTTTACTTTTTAAAATATTGCTGCTACTACTTCTGGAACATTTTTAAATTATGCATGAGGTCACAGTATCAGTTGGACAGTGCTGATCTGGACAATCACAACAGATATTTCGGTGTACTATCTAGTAGTATTTCTGTGCCTAACTTAAACAGATCTCTATAGAGCTTATCTATGATTTATAAAGATTATGTCAGTAATATAAAAGTAAACTCTCCAGCACAAATGACATTTTCATAATTTTTTCACATCTCAACCAAGTGTAGAGTTCTAGTCCCAAAAGTTTGTCCTTTGTGTATGTTCATAAGTTATTAGTTATCAATAAAGTGAATTGACATTAAAAATAAAAGCTTTTGAGCCATTGCCATGGTTTGAGATATATTACTAATGTAATTTTTCTCTCCCCAAAATGTATAAACTCTTCACATAAATAAGGTAGGAAATTAATTCTCACTGTAGGGAAGGACGTGTAGCTTACAAGTGACATGGCTCGTGTACTCTGAAAAGGAAGTCTGGCTACTGACTTTGACTTCTGCTGCTTGCCCTCCCTCTGTGACCGCAGGCATCCCCGCTGCTGCATCAGCTGCAGAGGTGCAGTTTGCTCTCCAGAGCCTGGAGGAAGTGGGGCGAGTCACGGTGACGCGAGAGGGAACCTGTGCTGGGTACTCCTGGGGCATCACATGGCGAAGCGCGTGTGGAAGGCAGAATCTACTCCAGGTTCCCGCAGATGGCTTGACTTCCCCTTTATGTGCTGTTTGCTTTTTTGTACTCTGCCCCTTTCTAAGAAGAGTTGGAGACTATGAATTTTTTAAAAAATTCAAACTTTAGACTGAAAATATTTTTAAAGAATTTGAACAGAAAATTGTCCTACACTAGGTTGACTAGGTGTTCTCTTTTATGGAGAACAATGTTTGGTATGTTATTCTCTGGCCCACATGGAAGTCGGGTAATGTGTGTGGTAGAGGCCTTCCAAGAGAAGCAGGAAGAATACAGGCTGGGGGAGTCTCTGAACAAAATCCAGGTGCACTGTAAGGCGGGGCCAGGAAAAATCACCCTTAATGTCTTTAACTCTAACAATAGAACTGTATTCTGTGGCTTTGGATTCTTATTTGTAATTAGAAAGGTGACTTTTCCAAGTCCATGAGGATCACACACCCAGAGACCTCATTTAGTGGCCATTGCTTATTTATAGTGGAGGAAGACTTATCCCCAGAGTATATGAAGAAATTAGTCTAGACACAGACAAAGGGTGCTTGAGAGTGTGGGAAACACTTCTTCCCTATGCAGTGCTGATGAGAAGATAAATTAGTACCTTTTCCTGACTATATTGTAGTATCTGAATATAAATACTGCTTTATGATTCAGCATCCTTATTCTCTGTCCTACTGAAAGAATAATACAGATGTAAAATGATGTGGGCATAGAAGGTAGTCACTACAGCATTATTTTTACTAGTAAAAGCCTAGAAACTTAATTCTCAACAATACTAGAATGGTTGTCATGACAAATGCATAAATCCACATATATTTACCTGGGTAAACAGCCATGACACAGGTAGAAAGTGCATAGAACTGTATTTATGAAATCATTGGTAGGGAAGGAGAGGTAGGAAAGTAGGAGGCCAAAAAAAAAAAAAAGTATGTAAACACAGAACAAAATTCTGCAGGAATGTGCAAGAGAGTAACAGTCTCACAGAGGTGAGGGTTGTTTTAAGAAGGTACATGGTCAGGAACTAGAATTAGAAAATTCCAGAACTGATACAACTCCCATGACTGGCCTCCACCCTCTTATCGCTGCTGGTCTCCACACGCCCACTCTCTTCACTCTTTTTGCTCAATCTCCGTTCACCATTTCTTTTCTTCAGTGCTTTGGCTCGTGTGTGGGTCAGCATAGAGACTGTTTCTTTGCTAGCCTCTGTATCTGTCAGAATGTTGCCATACTGGCCAAGAGATTTTGGAATGACCAGATCGTACATGCTGGCTTGATCAGGTTTTATTTTAACCACACAGAGAAAAAAAAAAAACTTAGGGAGTGGATGAAAAACTAGAGTAGTCAGAAGTATAAAATGATAAAAGAGAAAGTTGAATATCAGATAGAAAGCTCTATTTTCAGTTATTCAACAATAATTTATCCAAGTGGCCCTATTCAACTAAAGGATAAAAAGTTTTAAGACAATCAAATTGAATAACATATTTTCTTTAGACTTATTAATTCTGACATTTCAAGAAAAACTTGGGTGGTTGTACTTATCATAGCCATTCTAGTAAAATCTTTTTGTGTAAAAATAGGTTAATGATTCCAAAATTATTGGAGAAAAGGCTAATGTGACCGTTACAAAGATAAAGGAAGGTGGCTTATTCAGACAACACTTACTCGGAGACCTACTTCGCACTCCCCATCAACAGCCCCAGGTATTTTTGAAATTTTTCTCATACTGTGTAACTCAATTTTAAATATATAACTAAGTTGTAATACAGTAAAGCATGGTAAAACTGGAAGATAACTTGTCTATTTTTGCATGAATATTTGTGTTAAAAGTTGATCAACCAAAAAATATTACTTTATAGCTTTTGGGAAAATTATATTCCTTATGATAAAGCAATGAGATAACTGTTTGAACAATTAAATGCCAGTATCTTGTACTCTAAGTAACTAATTTAAACATACCAATACACAATGTATTAATCATTCTTACCCTCCTATTACCTTGTATTGAAATTTTGTTTTTCTCTCTTTAAAATAAAATTTACAAAAAGATCAGCTTCTGTCAGAATCAGAAGATGTATTTTTAAATTTAATTTTCGTATTAGCTCTGTGAAGTAATTATTAATGTCTCCATTCTAGTGAGGAGGAAATTAAATTATAAATAGTTTAGTAACTTTCCTAAGAACAACCTCTATTTTTCTTCAGAGCATAATTAGCTCCTGGAGTCACATTCATGCATTTTTTTTTCATTTATGGTTCTTCTTTTTCTTCTATGGTTTTACTGCTTCTCTTCTGGAATACAAGTTGGATGACAGAAGGGTTGTCATCTGTGTTGTTTAATGTTATGTTTTCTATAACCCTAACATTCGCAACTGTCCCAGATACACAGTGGACACATTTGTGGAATAAATAAGTGACTATCAGAGTAAAAATATGCAGACTGATTTTTGCAGACCAGCAAGCAGCCATAATTGCGTTTGTTCAAATCTAAGCATGTTCCATGAACCCTGATACCTTTCTGCCTCTTTCTACCAAACTCCGTGCTTCTTTTCCCAAAGGTTGAAGTCTACATCAACGGAATTCCGGCAAAATGTTCAGGTGACTGTAGTTTTACATGGGATCCCACAGCCACTCCCCAGATCTTGGCCATAAGCCCTTCTCAAGGTAACCCTCTGCTTTTTAACTTGGTCTATGAGACGGAAGGTAACTAGAAAAATATAAACACTGTAATGATTTTTAAGGGATTTTTTTTTTTTTGTGGTATTACCAACAAAGGCAAGCAGGCCATTCTATGAAGTGAAAAAAACAAAAAACAAACAACAAAAAACAAAACTACCATATAAGAATACTTTGGGGAAAGCACTAATTATTTTGGATAAAAATGCCATTGAAGCTGAAGTACAGTATTTTTATTGGTACATTTTAGATGCACATAATGACAACATTCATCATAGAAAATTTGCACCGGTACAGGATATCCCTTGTCTTCTCCTCCATTCTCCTACTATCCCTCAACTTCTCCTCCTCTCCGCATTTACAAAGGCTTTGGTTCCATATTTTTCTTCCTTTCTCTCTTTTTCTCTCTCTTTTAAACTTTTCACTTCTGAAGTACATACATTCTTTGACATGTATCAGTTGCTAATCTTTTAAACTTTGTTTTTCACCAGTTGGAATCAGTCCCTAAAATTTTACTCTGAGTTTGAGGAGTATTTGTTCAATTAAACTAGGGCTTAATTGCAGTCTGGCACCATGTGAGGTCACATTTTCTAGGAGATTTGGCATTAAAAGGCTAGTAAGGACAAATTTCTGTTTAATAAAACATGATAATTAGGTGCTACATTTGAGAATAAGAGAGAAAAATTATTGGCATGTACTCACCTAGTTCAGGGGACACATTGTACCATTTTTGTTCATAGCATATTATTGCTCAAAAAATGTCATCTTTTTTGTGAATGAGCTCCTCGAGATTAAAGTGAACAGAAAGAGTAAGCCTTACAAGGGGTGGTATTCTTCTAATCAAAAAGATAAGCTCAAATACTATGATCATATGTTGAGTGTAGTGGCCAGTAAGAAACTTCACTCACTAGTTATAAATCATCCCATACCCATAAAAAAGCATTAAGATATTTAAATAGTGCTATTATTTTAGGTTGAAAAATATTATGTTCAGATTTTTTGTAGTAATGATAACTTTAAGATACTTTGTCTTACATTGTGTCAAAAATCTCAGTAATAAGAACTTGATGAGAATTTGGTTATAGGTCTTTGATATCTTTTCTTGCATCTCTCCTTGCATTTTGTAATCAGTGTCAATTTTTATTTGCACCTTGAAAAGATTATTGAAAATAGCTAGCAATCTGAATTGCCTTTCACTGTCATAATCAATGTAAAAATAATGCAAACTATGAAGAACGGTATAAAAATTTTCATCACTGAAAGTTAACAGCTGATAATATTTGTCACATGTACTTCCAGTCATCAATGTAAGAAAGAAAAAAATATTATGGGAAGAGCTATAGTCTGTTTTAAGCACCACACCTTGGGCCCCCAATAGCTCCCCAGGGACAATCACAATAACTAATTTTCTGTGTGTCCTTCCATGCCATTTTAATATCCTTCATATATGGCACATATCTATGGTGATTTTACCATGTTTGAGGCTTATTGATATATTACAATCTAAATATCTTGTTTCTTTTTCATTAATAATGTTTTGTGATACTGTAGGTGACTATAGGTATTCCTAACCACTCTAAAGTGCTTTATGTGCATACTGATCTACTTTTTCTTTTCTTAGAAGGCACTTAGATTGTTTGCAGGGTTTTTTTTTTGTTTCATAAATAAGACTCTTTTGAGCTTCCTTTATAAACCTTCCATTGCATATAGTCTAGAATGTCTTAAGAGTATGCATCTGGACATGAAATTGCTGGATAACAATTGGGTGTCTGTGTATTTAGCTTACTAGATAACTCAGTTGTCCTCCAGATTCATTCTAGTAAATAGGAGAGTGTCAACTTTCCCATGTCCTTGCTAATATTTGAAATTTCAGTTTCCTAATTATGGCCAAACTGTAAATGAAATTTTCATTGTTTTAATTTATCTTTTCTATGGTTAGCAATACACATAAGAATTGTCTCATATATTTTGTAGACATTTAGATTAGTTTTTCTTCTCAAAATTATTTAACATCTTTCATCTTTTTTGTTGGACTGTCTTTTTAAAATTGACTTGTAACTATTATATATTATGTTTATCAATCGTTTGTATGGAACATATTTTCTACCAGTGTATCGCTTGTATGTTGGTTTTTTATGTGGTTCATGGAAACATTTAAATCATTGATTTATGTGCCTTGCATGTTAAGCATAGCATTTTAATTTTATTTAAGAAACCTTCATCAACCTTGAGAGATTGGATTATATTTACTTCTAAAATTTTTTAAGTTTTGCTTTTTCTCTCTTAGCCATTTAATTCCACATGGAATTTTTATTGTGTGTGATGACATATATAGGTAAAATGTACATATGGGTGTTAACCAAACCCAGACACTTAAAAGTGAAATGTTTGGGCTGAGGAGATAGTTCAGCGGCATAAGCTTTTGCCTGGTAAGTGCAAGGTGCTGAGTTTGATCTATTTTAGGTTTATTGTGTGTATCTTTTAGAAGATAAGCTGGTTTTTATCTGAGAAATATTGGATTTCAGAGCAGATTCTAATGTTGTTGCTCTAATGTTGTTACCTAAATTTGATCACTTTCAGGGTCCTATGAGGAAAACACAATTCTAACCATCGTAGGCTCTGGATTCTCTCCCAGCTCAGCTGTATCAGTCTCTGTTGGACCTACTGATTGTTCTCTTCTTTCTGTGGAGGGTAGGTTCTTTGAAAAATTATAAAGACTCATTCTTCCCTAAGAGAAAGAGGAGAACTGGTCTAGATAATGCCTTATGTTCTTTATCTATGATTATGAACAAAGACTTATGTTGCATGTTATATAGTGTATTTTTGTAACAGTTAATTCGGTTCCTTCTCTTTTGTCCTTTACAAAGTGGTCACCTGAGAACTTTCTTCTGTTTGTCCCTTTGGGACACAAACACAGTGAACATCCTACTTTAGTGTCCCAGTGTTCCTGCTGATGTTTTGGCAAGGCCACACTAGTCCTGAAACAAAATGATGTTGCCACCTAGTCCAAACGCACCTCTGTCCAATGATGTAAACTTTAAAGAACGTTCACATTATCTATTTCTTGAAATTGGGACAGACATTAACATTGTCTATCTCTTGAAATAAATTAGTTATTTCTTTCCTACAGTTATATCTCATAATCTTAGGTGTCTTCCTTTTCTTTTCTTTTTTTCAGTACCAGGGATTGAACTCAGGACCTTGAGCTTGCCAGGCAAGCGCTTATTCTACTGAGCTATCTCCCCGGCCCCTCGGTGTCTTTCTTAATTTAAATAGATTGGAATTATGTAAGCAAAGCCACAGTACAATACACTTTTATTATTTACAATTTAGATTCTCTGTGCATTGTTGAGACCAAACAGTCATTATTGTACTTATCAGTAAGTAGTTCTGACAGATCGTTCTAACTAAAGTGAAGAAATCATTTAGTAGTTTTTATTGATAAAACCAATTTTACTAGAATTTAGACATAAACAATAGGTTGAACCAAAAATTTTAGAATTGTGAATATAAATGCATCAAAAATTAGGATTTTAAAAATTATAGCAACATCCTACTTTGCTTTCACTATTGGTTTGTCTATTTTCTAGGACCACTTGACTCAGGTAATTAATAAAAAAAATCAGGTAGTTTATAAAACTATTTCCCCAGAGATCATCCTTTCCTATTAATGTATAGGTAGTTTTCTTCAGAAGTATGTTAAGTGAATGTTAATATTTACAAATATAAAATTTCAACCAGGGAGATAGCTCAGTGATAGTGCTTGCCTGGCAAGCACAAGGTCCTGAGTTCCATCCCTGGTACCGTCAAAAAGAAAAAAAATTCAAGAATTTTGTCTCAACAAACTCATTTGCTTTACCATTTTCTTCTTCTTTTTCCATACAAGAAAATGAGATCAAGTGCCAGATTCTGCACGGAAGTGCTGGACGTTTACCGGTTGCAGTGTCCGTGGCTGATACTGGACTAGCACAGAGCACAGAGAGCCAGGGATTTCACTTCGTTTATCAGAGTCAAATCTCACACATCTGGCCTGATTCTGGAAGCCTGGCAGGTAATAAGTTGTTAGTGGACAACTAATAAGCTGTTAGTGGACAGTTCTCAACTGAGAGAATCATGTACTTTTCCACATTTCATTGTGCTGTTTTGGGTACAGGACATAGAGGAATTCAAGGCTTCGTACTTAAAACAAAGAGGAGTCTCTTTTTAGACAGTATGGTGATTAAATGGCTGGCTAGTTCTTTTGTTTCTTACAGAACACAAATCAGGGTGAATGTTCATACTTACATCTTAGGTTATTGAATTAATATCATCAATTATTACATGTTTCCATAACAAGCTCATTAATTATGTCAAGATAAGATTTATTAGTTATTATTCTGCTTACCAGCTGCTTCATTTGTAACCATTGTCTCAATGGAGCTGCTTGACCCAGAAAAAGTTCTGGGAACTAATCAAGCCAAGGAAGGCTGAGGAAGAGGGGGAGAGAAAATAACACATTTTTCTTGTCCTGCTTTGTGTTTGGTGTTTTTCTTTCTTTCTTTTCTTTCTTTCTTTCTTTCTTTCTTTCTTTCTTTCTTTCTTTCTT
>NDGN011529505.1:15546-26225 GCA_002564285.1 Tympanoctomys barrerae
CTTCCTTCCTTCCTTCCTTCCTTCCTTCCTTCCTTTCTTTTTTATCATGCTTAGTTTTACATTTTGTGCTTTGGTTTAAAGTTCTTGGTGTTTGTTGTTAATTTGTCATATCTTTCCTTAGATTTTATTTTATTAAGAGGTACTAAAACTGGGATTTTTTCTGTCTTAATTCACTTTTACTTCCCACCTAAGGAATGGTAGAAGGAAAAGAAACAGCATTATTTCTCTTGTAGTATAAGCAGGAAGAAAGCACTGTGGAAATTCATCTGGCTATTAATAATGTCCCAAAGCAAATGTGCATTGTGTAGCACTCTTGTTTTTTATATATTGTAGTTGATCTGCTTTTTGTTTGTTTGTTTGTTTTTCTTGTAAAGGTGGGACTCTATTGACCCTATCTGGATTTGGCTTTAGTGAAAATTCAACAGTTTTAGTTGAAAATGAAACCTGTAATGTGATTGAAGGCAATTTCAGTAGAATAATCTGCAGAACACCAAAAGTAAGACCTCTGATTTCTGTCATTTGCCCCTACATTTGAAATCTTATGAATTAGGGAACATCTGAGAAGAAGGTTAAGCAAGTGAGACATTTTCTAGAAATTTTAGATTCTCCATTATGCTCTTTAGGATCATTTCTTCAACATCTTTTGGCTCATGTTCACAGACAAAAAACCAGATCCACATTCTACATGCTTAAAATCATGAAAGAAAGGCAGATATGTAAACCAATATTAATTAAATAGCACATTCCACTAGAGATGATAGAAATATATACAAAAAGACAATTTAATATGCTAGCAGCACTGGAGGTTGAACAAAATTTTAGCAGGTAAAATAAAAGTTGAAAGAAAAAAAATGCTACTAAGTAGTCTTAAGAATTCAGGCAGGGGCCAGGGAGATAACTCAGTAGAATAAGTGATTGCCTGGCAAGCCCAAGGTCCTGAATTCAATCCCTGGTACCACAAAAACAAAACAAAACAAAAAAAAACTTAGAGTATCTGATTCTTTATCAGTTAGGGACCCACTTGTCTGGAACATTTCAACTACATGGTAGAGCTCTTAAAATTCAGTACTATGAAGCCAATAAATTGATCATACTACCTGTAAACTACCATATCATAAATCTTTAACTTGAGAAGTCACACATTTAGCCTGTATTTGATTACTCACAAGACATCTTCAGAAGTTTAGTCATTTTATTTTCAGACATTGAATTTTCATATTTTGGCATTTAATATTTTATAATTGTTTTATTTTTTCACTTATTTTAGAGAAGTGAAGGCACAATTGATGTATCAGTCATCACCAATGGATTTCAAGCCACTGCCAGGAATGTTTTCAGATATAATTGCTTGCAGACTCCAGTTATAACAGATTTTAGTCCAAAAATGCGGACAATTCTAGGTAAGTCATTTTCCAATAAAAAAATCATTTCATATACACAGATGACATGACCTCTAGAAAGCCTTTCAAAGCATAGTTTCTTCTTCAATGTTATTTCTTAAGGTATAATAAGGTTTTTTTTAAAACTAACATTGTTCCATTCATAATTGTATGTTAAAGATGTACAGTATGGTGAAAATATTGTCTGCTTAAAAATTAATTTGTCCCATTGCTTTTTTCTTCTGAAACAATTAAACATGAATTTCATCCCCACATTGCAACCATCAACTCCTGCCATCTTGCCTTTTCCTCAGAAAGTGTTAGGATTTCTTAATTCCAATGAAAGATAAAGCAGTTGGTTTATTTAATACTGAAATTTCTCACTGGATAATAAGTTGAACCTTTTGCATTTTTTTCTTTTAAAATAATAGGAGATGTTAACTTCACAATTAAGGGCTATAACTTTGGAAGTGAACTCACACAGAACATAGAGGTATATGTTGGTGGGAAATCCTGCCAAATTCTCGACTGGAACCTCACAGATATTAGATGCCTTTTACCATTGCTGTCTCCTGGAAAACATTCTTTCTATGTAGAAGTCGGAAACTGGGGTTTTGCATCAACAAGGTATGGTGATGCCCACAAGCTTCTACTAGGCCATAGAATGGAGAGAAGACAAACTAATCATTAATCTGTGATATGTTAATGGTTTCCTTTATTTTTCTGAATCTCTTGTTTGCAAAATATTTCAAGAAAATCTTTAAAGATACAATAGGACCCTTCTTTTTTTTTCAACCAATACCACTCAGATTAGTTTGTAAAATCCTCTGCATGACTTAATTTGTGCATAGGTCACACAATTTTCATTCCCTCAGGAAATACTGATAAAGCGAATTCTAGTGGGAGGGCACTTGCGTATTGCTGGATTCACAGGAGAAAATGAGAGGTACATGTTCCCTGCATAGAGCTCACAATTTTGTAAGAAAGCTGTCAAACAAAGAACTCCATCAGTCACTTATGCATAAAGGTGAAAACAGCTATGAAAAAGAGAACCAGATAGCATAAGAGAATGTAATAGAAGATGCGAACTTCTTCAGAAATAGGCAAGGATTCTCTGAAATGGTGATAGTTAAGCAATGGGTAGGAAAGAGTCAGCCATTTAAGGATAGGAAAGAGAGATTTTTTTTCTAGTTTTTTCTAGGAGCATAGTGTATTCTTCCTGAAGCTATTTGTTAACTGGCAATTTTACATCTTCTGTGCAGAAGTCACTTGCCAGAATATCTAAGAAAAGAAAATATTGGTATTTGGGGATTAAATAAAAGACAAAGGCAAATAAAGCTGTGCCTCAATGGCAGGAGAGATGACTGCAGTAAAATCTCATAGAAAATGAAAATAACTAGGCAACCCGAGGACTGTGTTCCTTTTCAGATCCATAGGGCGGGGTCCTTATGAGTTCTGGAAGAACTACTGCCTCGTGCTCAGGCCGGATGACATAATGTACACAATGGACACCCTACAAACTCTGTATTTCGTAGGTGGCAGTCAAAGAAGTACCAATCTGGTTATGTGGAGGAAGTTAAGTGCAAGTCAAAACGAAGACTCATTGGGGTTTTTCTGCCCGAGTAGTTATTGTGGGAACTGGAATGCAGGAGTCAACTCTGTACAGAAAAGAGTTGTGCGTTTAGATGGCCTCCCAGCAGGAACACTGTCTGTAACAAAAGAAAGTGAGTTAAAAACTCATGCACTGGAAGAGCGAGGAGGAAAATTCTGACATTTCCAACAAACATGGAATGACCAATAGAGCTGGCTTTATATTTTACACTAATGAAAACAGAAAATATTTTAAATGATTTCTTCTTTTTTTGAGATCTCAATTCTCATAACCATAGTTCTTCATAATATTTTAAGATCTTTCATCTCATATGGCTTTGCAATTAAATTTTCAGAAATCTAATTTTTAAAAGTATTAGCACTGACAGTGATCTGACTGTGTAGTGGAAAGCTAATGTCTGACTATACATGTGGATATTCAAATATTTCCTTTTCCTAAAGAAGTTGTAGGCTAGCAAGAGTTAGGAATGTGGACCCATTGCACTGAAAAAAAAAATCTATCCCTTTTTCCTTCTCAGTGACAAGTTAAATGCTTCGGTACAGTATGTCTTGGAAGTGACAGGCATGTTTCCACACAGAGGATCCTTGTACGGCGGGACTGAAATCATCATAACGGGTACTGGGTTCAGCACAGTACCAACTGAGAATTCTGTCCTCTTAGGTAAGAGCTGCGTTCTCACCAGCTGTATCATTTTTCTCAGCTTACAGATGTGCTGCAGATACCAAGCTAAAATTACTGTAACTCAACCATCAGAAATTCATTTTTCTATCACTGTGAAAAAGGTTAAGTGTTTTAGAGGATAAAATAAAAATAACTACTTTTCAGTTTTTAATTTCCCAACAAATTATAATTATGTATTCAATGTGTATAGAAAACTTTAAAGAGAGGCTCTGTGTTGAAAATAATCAATACTCAAATATGCTCACCATCTAAAGCAAAGTGCCAGTAGCCTACCATATATTAAAGAACTTTTGCAAGCCTTTGATATTTACTGTTACTTTATCTCGATAGCTCATAAAAAATTGAGAAAAAAAAGCAGTATTTCCTTCTTTATTCTTTCTAGGGTCTTTCCCTTGCAATGTTACATCATCATCAGAAAGCATCATAAAATGTACTCTGCATTCAACAGGGAATGTGTTCCGAATTACCAACGATGGGGATGATTTAGGTACCACTCACCATTTACATATTATGAATAAGGAAACCTCTTTAGCCTGCAATTAATTTAATTCTTACTTACTTTATACTTCAAATTATTCCATGAATAAGAATTGTTGTTTCTTAGGGCTGGCCAGATAGCTCAGTGGATTAAAGAGCCTGTTTAGGCAGACATGGGGGCCGGGGATTCGAACCTCAGGGCACACTGAGATGGAGGAACAGAGAGGGCGTGGTGGCGCATGCCTGTAATCACAGACCCCCTTTTTTGGTTTAGTTTTGTCTGAGATGGGTATTCCATTGCCATTTAGATATTGTAGGTGCATGAACTCAGCAAAATAATCCAATCTCTGACAAAACTAAACAAGAAAAAGGAGATATAAATGAAGGACCATTTCGTATCTGTATATACAAAATAGTTAGGCTAGATATACAGCTACTTTCTCTTAATTCAGTGACAAGAAAGATTTGTAGTAGTAGTGTTTGGACAAGATATCATGTCTGCATCTTGTACTATGAATAACCACTGCGAAGACAATATGCAATGTATTAATTATTAAAACTGTCTTACTAATTGGTTTTGAAACTGTCTCATTGCTATTTGTTTCTCAATAAAATTAATTAAAAAAAAAATAAAATTTCCTTCAAAAAAAAAAAATTCCAGCCCATGGGAGGCTGAAAAAAGGAGGATCACTATGAGTCAGATCTGTATAATGAGACCCTGTAGAATCTATATTAATATACATTTTTTAAAAAGAGTAACAAGAATTGTTGTTTCTTTCTTAACTCTCAGTGGCATCCACTTAACAGGGGTCATACATGGAGTGCATTCATGGTAAAACTAAATTTAAAAGGCTGGACTGCATAATCCCCACGCCCTGAAGTTGCTTTTGGCTTGGCTGCAGGGCAGACCCTCCTCATGCACTATAGTTTATAATCAGTCAGAGGTCTTAAATGTACATTCAAGTTGAAATTATATGTATTTTGCTGCTTATATGTTTCATAAAATTCTTTTTCTTTTTAAACATTTTTATCCTTTTGGTACAGGATCTCACTACCCAGTTCACACTCATAATGATTCTCCTGTCTCAGCCTCCCCAGAGCTGGGATTATAGGCATGTGCCACCATCCCTGGTTTCAGGGTGGCATGGTGCCCTGGGGCCAGAATGGTACGTGGTACCAGGGATTGAACTCAGGACCTTGCGCCTGCTAGGCAGGTGCTTAGACCTCTGAGCTATCTCCCAGCCCCAGAAAATTCTTAAGTATAAAGAATTAATCAGAGCTTTAAGAATGTTCCAGGTAACATTTTTGAACAATTTATTGAATAACCACGTTTTTCAAATTGTCTTTGGGTTATCAATGTTGGGGTTGTGTGACATATTTCTTCCTTGTCATGCCATCATATTACTTTGTGCTATTCCTATTTATCTCTGTTGAGTACTTCAGCTGTACATATAATAGAATTTTACCATATTAACTAAACAGTGACTGTATATGAGGTCCTGAGTTCAATTCCTGGTCAAAAAATGGGTGACAGTATAGCCACACAATGCTTTCAAACTTCATTAAACATTTACTCCTTTATCTTTTTTTTTCTTGAAATATGATTCGATTCGTGCTCTCAGTGCACGGATTAGGCTACGCCTGGTCACCATCCGTCCTGAATGTATCTGTAGGAGACACAGTGGTATGGCAGTGGCGCTCCCATCCACTTCTTAGGGGAATAGGGTATCGGGTGTTCTCTGTCTCCAGTCCCGGAAGTGCGAGTTACAATGGCGAGGGATTTACGAATGGAAGACAGAAATCTCTATCAGGTGTGTTTCCATTTTACTAAATTTTACACCATGTTTGTTTCTTCTAAATATAACAAAAAGACATTTTATGTATATTTAGCATCCTTTTAAATGAACGATACAGAAAAATGTACCAAGTAGCTTGTGGAGCATTTTATGGCTGCAGAAAAGATGTTATAAATGAGTACAAGCAAGCTATTCTCTACACACTGAAATAAATTTTGGTGCTAGAAATATCTTTATTAATTCTGTGATAATTGAAAACTACATTGAGACAGCAAAATACAGTGCAAAGAGGAATATATATGTTAATTGTACCAATCTGGTCACAAGCAATGAACTTCTGTTGCTTGAAATCAGCTTTAAACATGTTTATTTCTTGCAGCTTGGTAAAAGTGAGCCTTTTAGATGGTCTATTTCTCTATATAGGTAAAACTATAAGCATTGCTTTTAAAATATTTCATTTTGGGTTGAGTTTTTCGTAACGTTTGGTTAATTATGTTGAACTTGCTGTGATTACCTAAAGAAGTGATGCTGGAGCTTGTCCTCCTGGGGTAAATTCACTATACAAAATAGCCCTTTTATGGCCAGAGAGTGATTTTCTTACTACTTCTTATTGAAATGTCAAACACATAAAAAAATAAGGCGCACACGCACTTAAATGCTCATTTCAAATGTCTTCAGTTGCCTTTAAAAGATGCATTAATTGTTTGTATTTATTGTGTACAATCTTATTTTACAACAGGTTCATTTTCTTATCAGTTTACCTCGCCCGGAATCCATTATTATAGCAGTGGCTATGTGGACGAGGCTCGCTCTGTTTCCCTCCAAGGAGTCGTTAACGTTTTACCAGCTGAAACCAGGCACCTTCCCCTGCACCTGTTTGTGGGTAGCACTGAGGCCACATATGCTCAGGGTAAGATGGTTCAAGATGGAAACTGTCACCGAGGTGGCCCAGGGCTTCCTTGACCTTCCTGCAGTTGGAGTTGAATGACGAGGCACTCCCTGAGGGTGTCTCTCATACCGCATGACCTTGAAAGGGTTTGCCCTTCTCGGAGACTAGAATTTATTCTATGAAATAAGGGTAATGTTAATGTCTTCTTGCCTGCCTCCTGGAATCCTTGTATGCCAGATGAGATTTCACGTCAAAGAGTTCTGACATTTTGCATATGCCCAAAATAGATTCGAATATTTGGTGATGTTACTTTTGTTACACCCATTTATTTCCCCTATAGGAACTGGACAAATTGAAAACTAATCTTTCTTGCAGTTGTCCTGCTTAGGAACAGGCTTTCTTTTCATTTAAAAATTTACCAGAATTTAAAAATACCTTTGTCAAAATAAAGAGTAATGCAGTGTGAAAATAGTTTTTATTTTAGAATATTATCCATGACTTACAGGAAGTTCTTTTATCTGAAGGAGGACCCGAGAATTTGCACTTGGGAAGCCCTGTAGCCAGCTGCCTAGCAACAGAACCCCTGTGTGGTGTGGATGACACCAGGGTTAAAAATTCAAATGCATTTCTCTTTGAGCTTTCAAGTTGTGTGTCACCATCTATAAGCAGCATTGCGCCATCAGCTGGGACAGTGAATGAACTGATAACAATCACTGGAAGTGGTTTCAGTAATCTCACATGCGCTAATAAGGTGAGAGCATACAGATCGCCTTTGAGATTCCATCTACTCAAAAAGGGAGGATACTTTGACCACATCCTCATATTAAGGTTTTACCACCTTTATGAGATGTAATGCACATTCTATACAATTCACCCATTTAAAGTGTACACACACACACACACACACACACTTTTTTCACAGTCTATTCACAGAATTGTACACCCATAATTACAATTTTAGAATGCTTTCTTTACCATTTGTCTCAGTTACTTTTCTCTTGTTGCTGGGACAAATGTCCAACGCCCAGAATTAAGAAGGAAAGGTTTATTTAGCTTTCAGTTAGTGGAGGTTTTAGCGCATGCTTGGCTGGCTCCAAGGCAGAGTGGCACGGGGCAGAGGGCAGCGTTCAGAGCGGTGAAAAGCAGCAAGACAGCAACAGATGGGAACTAAAGCGCCTGCTTGGGCAGAGCACAGTGGCCGGGTTCGATCCCTGTGGGCTGTGCCGGGGCTAAGATGTGATGGAGACTGGGTGTGGTGGTGCGCACCTGTAATCCCAGCCCTTGGAGGCTGAAAACAGGAGGATCACTACAAGTCTGAGCTACACAGCGAGACCCTGTACCCTGTAGACCCTGTACTAAATACATTTTTTTAAAAAAGAGCAAATGGGAGGATCAGGGGCAACAATAGCAACAGAGAGTGAGTCTGTCTCCATTAAATTGCATTCAGGCTACCTGCCTCAAGCCGGGTACAGCACTCACACCTATAATCCCAGCAGCACTCACACTCATAATCCCAGTGGACCATGAGTTAATCACAAGCCCTAGAATTCCACTCCATGACTTACATGAGGCTTTGTGGGGACAATTAGACACAAACTCTAACACATAGAAAGAAGCTTCCACACCTTTGACCTCGTGGCCACCATCCCATCCATCCCAACTCAGTGCAATCACCATTCTTCTTTTCATCCCTTGGCTTTGTTTTTTCTGGGCATTTCTACCAATTGAACCATACAGTGTATGTTTCATTTGTGCCTGGTTTCTTCCTATGTCACCTAACATTGCAAGGTTTATCCACTGTGTCATTTCTTTTTATTGCAGAACAATGTTCCATTGTATGGTGTACCATATTTTATTGATCTATTCATCAACTGATGGATATTTGGGTTATTTTCCCTTCCAGGCTATCATGAATAACATAGTCATGAACATGTAAACAATCATAATTTAATCTAAAAGTTATTTTAGATTATGTTGTAATAAGCTCCTGGTATCAACTTTATGAATAGAAAAATTTCCACAGAATTAGCCTTTTAAAATTATAGTTGCTGCTAATACAACATTTAAGTTCATGCTGAAATAATGTGGTGACTTGCCTCATTTCATATTTGCTTTCAGGTTACAGTTGGTCATTACCCTTGTGTTGTAGAAGAAAGTAGTGCCAATTCTATCATGTGCCGTGTTGACCCTCAAAACTCCATGGAGGTTGGCATCCGAGAGTCTGTCACTTTGGTTGTCTACAACCTTGGCACTGCTGTCAACACCTTGTCCAATGAATTTGACAGGCGATTTGTTCTCTTGCCGAACATCAACATGGTGTGGCCGAATGCAGGGTCAACGACAGGAATGACGAGGGTGACCATACTGGGCTCTGGGTTTGCAGTTTCTTCAGCAGGTGTTGAGGTCTTTATGGGTCACTTCCCATGTAAAGTTCTCACAGTGAATTATACAACCATCGAATGTGAAACATCCCCTGCACCCCAACAGCTTGTGAATGTGCAGCTTCTGGCTCATGGGGTCCCTGGCCTCTGTCAGGGGAGCTGCAGCTTTTCCTATTCCGATAGCATCACTCCTTTCATAACAGGAATCTTCCCAAGCACTATCACAGGACCTGCAAAAGTTTTTATTGAAGGAGAAGGTTTGGGGACTACAGTGGAAGACATTGCTGTTTTCATTGGAAATCAACGGTTCAGGCCAATGGACGTGAATGAGAATAACATGAGTGTTCTGGTGTCCTCCCTCCCAGCTGGACTTCATCCTGTCAGAGTAGTGGTAGGCACTAAAGGCTTGGCTCTGGGAAACCTGACCGTCAGCAGCCCCATGATTGCATCTGTCTCCCCAACCTCCGGAAGCCTTGGTGGTGGAACTACTTTAGTCATTACAGGGAATGGTTTCCTCCTTGATAATACCACAGTCAGGGTTGGGGAGGGCCCCTGTCAGATTATGCTCGCCAACTCCAGTGAGGTCCACTGTAGCACCCCAGCAGGGGGAGCAGGAAAGGTCGACCTGCAGATTTTGATGAATGGAGCGCCTTACCCTCCTTTATCATTCACATATGCCGTGGAGGATACCCCATTTCTCAGAGGAATTGCCCCAAACACAGGTATTACAATGATACCTACCTGCCTTTTTATTTTCTTGGTGTTGTATTTTCAGTATTTATTAGTAGAGAGTTACAATAAAATCCATAAATATAAGATGTGATCAAAATATACAGTGGCTGTTTACATGAAAAAATTATTACAGTAAAAAACACATGGCTATGAATCTCCCTTACTTCAAACTCACTTATTCCATTCTTCTTACTTCTTTCTGAAGCAGTTCTGGAAGTCCTCTCTTGTGAGTATTTTTACAAGGCGTAATAAAAAATATGGTGACTGTTGCTGCCAAATGCCATCCAGTGAAAGGGCAGGCTTTAGAAACATGCAGGTAGAGAGCCTCATCTAGTTTATTCACTGATCTATGACATATATATATATATGTATATATTATAATTATTGTGATTTTTATACAGTTTTACTTAATCCAATTAATAATTGGAATTCAAATTCTGAGAAGTCTTATTTTATGATTATGTTTTGAAAGTTCTTAAGATAAAAATTTTAGTCAAGTTCTGACTATCGTTTAGAAACAAAATCACCTTTAGCTTAACCTAAATTTCAAATGAGGAAAAAATGCATGCATATCTATAGATCAAAATGGATACGTTCTTACCATTAGTGTTGATACAGCAGAAGAAACAACTGTTAAAATTCATGAGTGCATGATTTTCTCTCTCTCTCTCTTTTTTTTTTTTTTGGTGGAACTGGGGATTGAACTCAGGCCCTTGTGCTTGCCAGGGAAGC
>NDGN011529513.1:0-16577 GCA_002564285.1 Tympanoctomys barrerae
AGGGGAAGGGGGGAAAGGAGGAAGGGGAAAGGGGAACGGGGGAAAGGAGGAAGGGGAAAGGGGTAGGGGGCAAAGGAGGAAGGGGAAAGGGGAAGGGGGCAAAGGAGGAAGGGGAAAGGGGGAACGGGGCAAAGGAGGTGGGAAAAGGGAAGGGGGCAAAGAAGGAAGGGGAAAGGGGAAGGGGGGAAAGGAGGAAGGGGGAAAAAAAAGTGTATATTTACACCTGAGACAGTTCAGGTAGTTTTACAGCTAGTTTGTCTTAGTTCTTGTAAAGAAGATTTGTTCCAGTATTCTTTGGACAAGATATCATGCCTGTACCCTGTACTCTGAATAACCACTGTGAAGACAACAAAACGCAATGCATTCATCTTTGTAGGCCTCCTGCTAACCTGTTTTGCAACTCAGCTTGATCATTATTTTTATTTTTCCTCTCTTCAAAAGAAAAAATGAAATATGAAATCCTATGCAATATATTAACAATGAAGCTACATTATAAAATATTTAAAAGAATAATAAACTAAAATGGAGGCTAAACTTAGATATTCAACTAAAATTGGAAATCTGATGGAGAAAGGCGAGGTGAGCCAGGCAGGAGACGGGTTGCTAAGGCTCCTATTGTGCACTATTGAGACTCCATCCTCCTCTTCGTGGAATGAACATTTCCAGGCTCTTTTTTAAAAGCTAGGTGGGGTAAATATGGGTGTCTGTTATATTTTTATGTCCGGATGTACCATATCTCTTTCACTTTCTCTCTATGCTTTCAGTTGAATGAAAATGTAAAAATAATACGAGAAAATTGTCCTACCTTGTGAAGGATACTTCAACATAATCCATTACTCAAGAAAACATCACTGACCATTCAGAGTTTGGGTACTCCTGCCCCACAGCCAATGCAATATTTAAAAATCGTGTAAACATTAACTCAAATGGCTTGAAACTTTGTAGCCAGGATACCATCATAAACAATAAAAGATAAGGTCAAATAAAAGTGAATAAGCATGACTTTTTAAAAGCACTTTTATATTATGAAGAGGAAAATAGCCCTCCGTTGAGCAAAATAGAATTAAAATACAAATTGGGCATAGGTATTTCCTTTTTTCTGGTTCTGGTGATTAGGCCCAGGGCCTCACTAAGGTTAGGCAAGTGCTCTACCACAGAGCTGCCCCAACTAAGCCCAAGAAGGGTCTTAAACACATACAAAAGACACAGTCAATATTCTAAATGAACAGAGCTGTCTACAAAAAGCTGGAGTTGTGTAGGAACTCCAACTTTCTAGAAGAGTAAAAGACGTGAATAAACATTTCAGAATGTAGAGTTGTGCATGCTCAGTTAGGTCAGGAAAAAGCATGGCGCTAGTAATACCGGGGTTGATGAACACAAATCGGTCTCACTGCATGCGATACTACCAAGCTTTGGATAACGCTGCTTAGTGCTCGTGGGTGTCCCTGCCGACTTCACCCTGCAGGGCTCAGCTCTTCCCTGTTTTCCAACTTACATGACGGAGTGTGTTTAGGAAGAGAATATGACTTTTATTCTTTGCTTTTCAGCACGGTCCTATGTATCCTATAGTTAACTGCTCAAAATCCATCCTCCAGGCACCTTGGAAAGGTCCTAGAGAGACGGACAAGCATAGCTGTGGATATATTATAAAAGGAAGCTCAGAGAAAGTTCTTCCTGTTCTTCCTCCTCCTTTCTGACTCCACCCTGTAGCCCAGCTGCTGCCCAGGGTCTCCGCCGATACTGAGGTCCCTGAGTCTCTGCCGATATGGCTTTGGGCTGGCCGCGGGGTCCCTGCTGAGCAGTGCTCTGCACCCAAGCTCTGCGAGTCTGGGCAGGCACTGCAGACTGTCCGCGGGGCCAGGAGCTGGAGCTCAGGGTATTGTGGCAGGGCTGACTCCTAGGCCAGGCGGTGCTGAGGGCACATGGACTGGCTTGCATCTGCAGCCTGTGGCTCCAGGCATGGGGTCACGGGATGGAGAAAACCCAGCAAACCAAGAGGAGGAGCTGGGATGAATCCCCGGAGAACCAGCCTGCCCGTGCTTCGCCTGTACTCTGCACTTATCCTAAGGAGCCAGAGTGAACTCCCAAAGAAAACAATAAATGATCCAGCATACTGTGGCTCCTGGTAACACAGCCACCATTCTCTCATCCTGCCTAGGGCAGAGGTGGTTCTGCTGAAGGATCTGCCCACCTCAGCCACCCCAGTATCTGAGGAAGTTATCCACGTTTCCCTACAATGATGCCATTTCTGTCCCTGAGCCTGTCAGTGCCTGGGTGGGGTGGGCTGCATATTGGACCCCCAAATGCCACGACAAAGGCTTAACCCTAGCACCTCAGGAGACGATAGTATTTGGGGACAGTCCTTTCAAAAGATGGCTGAGCTACAATGAGGCCACTGGGGAGGCCTCACACAATCCACCCGGGTCCTCCTTAAGTGCACAGGAAGCATCAGGCAGGCACGCACTGAGGAAAGGCCACACTGGGACACAGGGTGGGCTGGGGCATTCGAATGCCACAGAGGCACAGGCACCGACCTGCAGCCTCAGCCCGAGGGAACGAGAGCCTATTGCTCCAGCCTGGCTGGGAGCAGCTCTGGCCAACCCCACAGTGGCTGGGTGCAGAGCCGACTGTGGCCTCACCCAGCCTCCATCCCGCGGCCCTGTACTGCTGGCCACCTCCTCCACCCAGAGAGGACAGAGGGCAATGGCAGTGGACAGTCTCATCCTGTGAGGTGGGGACATTTTCTTTAAACATGACTGGGCCCTTGTGCTTCACCTGTCTGTCTGTCTGTCTTCATCGTGCTACCTAACAGTGACTACATCTTGTCAGCAGTGTGGCCAGCCCTGCTGCCCCTAGTGCCTGCCCCGGCCCACCCCTGGCTCCCAGAGAGGCAGCATTGTCATAGCACTGTCCATGTTCTGTCCATCGCTGCAGCAGGTGCTGGGCTCTGTGTCATCATTCCCAGGAAGACCCCGCAGTCAGAAGTGCTGTCCATGGAGCTTTCCCTGGGGAGCCCTGTGGTGACCAGCAAGCCACTGATGCATGTAGGCCAAGGCCTCTGCTCGCAGGGGTCCCAGAGGGACAGCACACCCCTGGAGGAAGCCAGGGAACAGCAGAACGCGGCACTTACTCCTGCCAGAGGGTCTTCCTGGGTCCACAGGACTCGAGAGAGGAGGAAGCCCATTGTAGGTTCTTGGCCTGACAAGAAGCATGGGGCAGAGGCCCGGAGGGTGACAGTGGGTGGTGGGCAGCCCGCTGAGCACCGAGAGAAGGCTGGCTAACCAGAGAGCAGGCGAGGCCCTGGGCGGAACTTGCGGCACTGGGATTGTCTCGTGCACAGGTGCTGTGTCAGCATTTCCTTCACATTGGGAAGAGCTGAGGAAGAGGAATTCTTTTTCTCTTTGAACAAAAGCCATGAGCCACAGGGAGGAAGTCTGGAAGAGAGGCTCAGCTCATTTAAATCACCAGAAACTTCTGCTGCACGCTGAGAAGAACAGACTCATAACTGGCATGGCTCTTCCTAACTTGCCGGGTGTACTAGGCAGTCCACCGCCAGCACTGCTGCTAAGGCCAAAACACCCCGTGGAGCTTCAGCTCTTACTCTGGCTCAGTAACATCGTCAGTGTTCGGGACAGTAGGAGAAACCTCTGTGACAGGTTCCCGGAGGCTGCCCCCTCTAGAGCAGGGCTGGCAGGGCAGCAGAGGCGTGCGGAAGCCACTCGGTGCCACCTTAGCCTGAGCAAAGGCCAAGTGTGGCGCGATGGGCGGCCGTGCTCCTCACGGTGCAGTGTCCCCACCCGCGTGTGGCAAAGGCTGGAAGGGGCCTGGTCCCCAGCTCTGCCTCACGCTTCACACTTGAGCAGCCCGGCGCAAGCAGAGCCCAGGGGCCCTGTCTGATCTCAGTCTTTCACAGCAGAACACTAGCTTTTTAGAAGTCCACTTAATGCTGTGATTTATGAGGATGAATAAACACTGCATTTCAAAAGAAATTCTAAAACTATAAAGTATGGCATATTTAGTGAGGATGAGGCAATATGATATGATCACCATGGCTTCGTGAAACCCTAAATACAATTAGCACACGGGACTTTGGACTTTCAATGTACCCATGTCAAAGTACCTTAAGACTCAAGAAATAAACACATAAAATCTCAGCCCCTTTTAAAGCTGCCCTGAAGTTTAGATGTTTATCTCAGTTTATCAAATGTTCTTTATAGGCTGGCCATGACCACAGAGATGATGTTTCGCTGATACTAACATTCCTGTGTGGTGTTTTCCTGGGGGAGGTTGGAGGTGCTCCCCCTTCCCGGAGCTGCCCCCTGCTGAGCTGTGAGCACTCTTCGGGGCCACCTTACAGCTTCGGCTCTTGCTGTCTTTGCATCCCGAGAGTCCGAACCCAACCTGGTCCCATTTCCTTTCCGCTGTGCCCAAGAGGAGCAGACAAGGCTGCCACAGAGGCCCCGTGGGAGGTCGGGCCATCAGCTCGTGGACCGAGTTCACATGAGTGTGGCTAAGGCCCCGACCCACAGGCTGTGCTCGGTGCAGCTTGCGGCTGGTTCCACTGCTGTCCTTGTTCCTGAGGACGCTCTCAGCCAGGGCGCTGACCCAACGAGAGACAGGCCGAAGGCGTGGTGCCTCTGTTCCGGAGCAGGCTCTCTCTGCGCATCAGTGTCCATCTCTCTGTGTGTTGGCCTTCTGGAGGTCTAACTGATGTAACACAAAAGTCTCCGTGTTCACATGTGCAATCCCTGATGGTCATTGAGTGCAGAGAGTTCATGTGCAATTGCAGTCCCATTTTAGAATGTTTCGCATCACCCAGAAAGTTCTCTTGTTCCCAGAATGTCAGCGCTCCTTCTTACCCACAGTGACATCAACCTTTGATCTCTTTATATTCAATACATTTGTCTTTTATAGATATTCCATTTCAAGAGGCTAAGGTTCAATACTCACTGAGCTCCATTCGCTTAGCACAATTCTTTTAAAATCCCACCATGTCAGAGTGTGTGGAGTATCAGCTGTAACTATAGAACAGATGGTGGCAGGTGGCCAGCTGCGCACTGCTAATCCGCTCACAAGCTGGACCTCTGGGGCACTTCCACTTCTCCATTGTTACAGATCATGCCACTATGAGCCTCAACGCACAACTCTTCTCGTGGACTTATGTTTGTTTGTTGTTTATTTTATTGTGAAACATGTTCCATGGAATGGAAGGGTATATTCAATACACATGAACAGATTCACAGCAGTCCGCCCCGTGACAACTCCCAGGTAGAGAAACATCAGCATGAGTTTTGAGGAGCGTGCAGCGCTCCACTCCTGCCTGCCCCCTTCCGGCCAAGACAGACCTGCTATGCTTGCTCCATGACCCACCTTTCCTGGCTTTTCTTTATAATTGGCTAAGGATACCTCCCTGGAAGATAGGTAGGTAGTTTTATTTGTTTCTCTTTTCTTACTATGTAAAGAGAATAATGTCTATATAGTTTTTGTGGTTTTCTTCCACCTCAACATTGTGAGATTTATGCAAACACGATGTAGTTTGGAATTGTTCAGTTTCCCATTGTGTGAATAAACTACAACTCTAAAACAAAGACCCCTCCCCACTGTCAGTAAACTTAGGGTGGATTTCAGTTTGACAGTGTTGCAATTAATAGCCTTTTCTTTACATTCTGAGGTGCATGTGAAAATGTTTGAGTATATTCCTATGAGAGTTGCTAGGTCTCAGAGGGGGGTCCATGTTCTGCTGCACCATGCAGTGGCAAATATTTCTAAAATGAATGAGGGCTTCATTGGCAGGCCACTGTACTGTGGACAAATCCCTGTACATCCCCATGCCCACTGACATTCTGAATGGCTAGGGTTTTCACATTTTCTTATTATGCCTTTATTTACATGCTTTTGGGCATTTTGATTTCTCATTAACAAATAAATTCCAAGCAAGAACTTCTTCCCATCATTCTTTAGAGACTCTATTGTCATCTGTTCTGTTCCTTCTCAGCGATGGAGACCCTCTCAGCTGTATCTTTGCAGTCCACAGCTTTATTGGAGCTTCCTTTCTGGCCAAACTCGCAACATTTCACCTCAGCCTGCTGGGTTCTCTGCTCTTGATTCTCAACAAAAATCAGGCTAAAAGCTCCCCAACAATGGCCATGCCACTGCCTCAGTATTATACTACGTTTAGGCAGTGTAATATTGAGACAGTTTAAGATTTTGCTATTTGCATGAATCCAAATGTATGGAAGAGGGAAGTCCACGCCCTGAGCTTGCCTCAAAGGTATGGTTTCTTTAAATCAGTTTTAAACTCAGATTTAAGAATGAGAAATGAAATTACTTTGTTTTGTCTCATTTTTAATATTATGCATGACATCTTTGCATTTTTATTTAAATTTTCAGATCAATTTATCCTTTTATTCATAAAGTCTGTTGAAATTTGTACAAATACAAAATTAAATCTATGTATCAAATTCCTAAGAATTTCCACCTTTAAAATAATAATTTCTGTTGTCCAGGAATATACAGTATATCTCCATGTAATAAGATGTACATCCATTTCTTTCAGGAACATTTCAAGTTTTTAGTGTAAGAGTTTTTCTTTGGAGGAGGCTTATTCTAAACATTCTTGGGTTTATTTCTAAGCCTAAGAATTTTATTTCTCCTGGACCTAATGAGAATGAAATCACTCTGGAGAACTGGTGGCTCCCTATGGATTGTGTGTTACAGCATTTTTCTTCGAGGACGAAAGAGGTTAATGCGGATTTTTTTTCTAAACTAACCCTATTTGGGTTTACTTGCAGTGCTGGCACTTTAAGATAGATGGATGGGCTATAGATTTCGCGTTGGCACTTGTTCCCCAGAAGGTTTGACATCACTATTCCAGGCTGGCCTTCGCCAGTTAGGAAAGACAACTCCCTCTGCCTTCATCTGGAGATCTTCTGTAGGAATGGCAGGACAGTGTCTTCTCCTTGCTTCTGATTCTATGGGAAAATGTTCAATGTTTTTGCCATTAAATGTGACTTATACTTACTGTTAATTATGACGCTACCACAGTTTGGCACTGCCTAATTAAGGCACATTGATTTATAAATCCATTTGCTTTTCACTGATACTCAGAAACACTGAAACTGGGGATGAGTGGCCGATACGTGCTTCGATATAGGTTGGAATGGTTGGTACACTGTGTTAGCTTGAGAATGGAGAAGGCTAGAAGCTTAACTAGGTGATTCAGTGGGGAGCCAGGGCCCTCATTTTGTTGCATAAAAGGAGAGCAGGGAGCCAGTGTGGGTGGGTGGCTGTTGTACAGCATAAGGGGGAACATCAGGCTTGCCCACCCGTGCTTCTGGCTCTTGCTGTTTTTGTTGTCTTCTGTGGCCCTGGACTGTGGGCCCTGTGCCTCCCTGCCTTGGAGCCAGCTCATTATGGACTGAAACCTCCATAAACTGTGAGCTGAATAAACCTTTTTCCCCCTTAATTTCGGGTGTCAGGTATTTTGTCCCAGCAACAACAAAAAAGTAATCAGTTAGGACAGAATTTAGCGTCAGAAGAGTGGAGTCATTGCTGTGACCATACCCGGCCACATGGTTCAAGAGCCTTTGGGAATGGTTTCTGGGAAGAGTCTGAGAAGACTTGGAAATGTTGCCTGCAAAAGCAGAGCTAGAACACTGAGGCTGTTTTGTATGGGAGATTTTGGCAAGAGCTCAGAAGACCAAAAAACCAGTAGAAACCAGACTCGGGAGGTTTTTGCTGGAAAGAAGGACTGAATTGGGTTCTGGATTCCAGATAACGTGTGTTATGGCTTGGAAGAAAGTTTATGTGCATTTTGCTCATGTTCAGAGACTTTGCCTGAGACTGACATTAAAGGTGGAAAACTAATGAATCTGACAGAAGAAATTTTTAGGCAGTGTAATACTGAGGCAGTGGCATGGCTATTGTTGGGGAGATTTTAGCCAGATTTATGTTGAAAATCAAGAGCAGAGAACCCAACAGGCTGAGGGGAAATGTTGCGAGTTTGGCCAGAAAAGAAGCTCTAATAAAGCTGTGGACTGCAAAGATAGAACTGAGAAAATCACTGCTAAGAAGAAACAGAGCAGAAAAGATGGCCTGAGAACATCACAAGAAGCAGCAAGTCTCTACCATTTGCAGCATCAAAACTTGAAAAGCGAAAGATTGCTTTGAAGAGAGAACCCCAGAGCACCATGTTCCAGAGTGGTGGCCCTGTAGAGAATTTGTGTCTCAGAACTGGATTCGGAGTGCCTAGTGAGCCAGTCACTTGACCCCTACAGCCAAGAAAGAGTAAAGCCTGGCTACTGCCCCAGCTGGCAGCACACCTTGGCATCAAACACATGACACTGGTTGTATGTGCACACAGAAAGCAAGAGTTAAGGGTTAAGAAAGCTTTCATCCAGATTTCAGAAGTCCTTGAGGCCAGGCAGTATAGCCCTGAAAGGGTACTGTGTGGAGCTGTGAGGAGCCAAAGGCTCAGTGGAGACCCCAGAAGTTTGGAAAAACCAGAAATGTAGGTCAGCTAAGAAAACCTTCAAGAATGGAGCAAATCAGGTCCAAGAGAGAAACTGAGTGAGCTGCAACCACCAGGAATGCCACAGAGCTGGAGTCCACTCAAGCTCCTCGGAGCTCACAGTTTGCCACAGATTGCTTCAGATGCTGCACACGGAACTACAGGAGTAAATGTTTTCCAGGCTGGATTTTGGATTTGCTTTGGCCTCAATCCTTTGTGTTCCCCTGTTTGTACCTTTTGGAATGGAAATGTTTATTTTGTGCCATTAAATGATGGAAGTGTTTAACTTTTCACTTGTACAGGGGCTCCCAGCTTAAGAGTTTGCCTTAAATAATCAGAGGCAATTTTGGACTTGTACTTTTCAGCAGTGCTGAAACTGTTAGGATTTTGGCAACTCCTAGAGATGGACTAAATGCCTTTTGCCTAAAGGGACTTACAGGACTCTTTGGGGGGCAGGGGTGGAATGTTATGGCTATAGTGTAATACAATGTTGATAGATTTAATCCTGGTTCTTAAGGATTGTTAAACCTGAGTTACAGTGTCCAGTTGTGAAATAATAAGAATGAGCATGTCTTTGTATCTGGAAAGTAGTTTAAAGAAAGAGGAGGGGTGGACTGTACTGGTTGAAATGTTGTGTCACCTTAAGAAATGAGAAGTTTAGAAGCAACTCAGTGACTCAGCAGGGAACTCGGGTCCTCATGGGATCTTTGTAAACATCCTGAACTTGTGGAAAAAGAGGGAACAGAGCTGATGTGGGCAGATAGCCATTGTACAATCAAGCATGGAAAAGAGGCTTACTTTCTTTTCCACTCTTTGCCCTTGCTGCTTTTGCTCTCTTCTGCTGCCTTAGACTGTTGTCCCCTTGTCACATGTCACCCTGCCTTGGAGCAAGCTGATGATGGAACAAAGCCTCCACAAACTATAAGTTAAATAAACCTTTCCTTCTTTAATTTGGGGCATCAGTTATATTGTCTCAGTAATGACAGAAAAGTAACCAAGACACAGAAAGTACCCCGGAAAAGCCGGCTTCTCCTCTAGTGTGTGAAGGACTGGTGTTCAGAATGAGTGTGGATTTTGACAAATGCTTTTCCTGAGCTAAGGCAATCATGTGGTTCTGTCCTCCATCAACGCAGTGCGTTGTGCTGGTCAGTGCCTGGGTGGATATTGCCCCCGCCTCACAACCTGGGCGAGCCTGGAGCAAAGCGTGTCATATTTTGTGTGTGAGAAAGTTTGGGTTCCTGACATTGTTAGGGACTTTCGTGTCTGCACTCATAAGAGACATGGCTCTACAGTTTTTCTTTTTTTGTGATATTTTTGTCTGGCTTTGGTGTTGACAACATGGACTTCACGTAGCAAGTTGGGAAATGTTCCTTTCTCAAGCACTTTTGGGGAGAGCTTGGTGACAGAGTAAGGTCATTCCTTCTTTGACTTTTGTAGAATTCACAAATTAAAGCCTGAACTTTCTTTGTGGATAGCAGGACTTTATCCTCTAGAAATTCATTTTCTTTGCTGTAGAAATATCCAAACTTCCTAGTTTTTAGTCCAATTTTTGAATCTTTTTTATTAATTTGTGTCTCCAGGAACTTGACAGTTTTAATAACTACAAGCACACAAAGAAAGTGACTAATGGTTCCACCTGTACTATGGGGACGGGTATTGTCATAGTTACTTTTTGCTGCAAAGACAAAGTACTCAACACTCCAAGTTAAAGAAGAAATGTGTTATCTAAGCTCCAAGTTTATAGAAGTTTCCACCCACGATCCACTGGTTCAAAGGCAGAGAAGCATTGAAGAGAGGAATGGCAGTGGAGCAACGGTTCACGGCACAGCAGGCAGCAGGTAGGAACAGCACGCAGCAGCAGCAGCAGCAGCAGCAGCAGCAGCAGCAGCAGCAGCAGCAGCAGAGGTTTGTCTTCTTTTTGTCCCTTTATACTATAACCAGGCTGCAATCTAACTGATTGTTGTACCACTATATACAGGGTGGTGGACCCTTAATCCTAGCCTTACACCCTTAATTTCACTATTGTACCCTTAATTCCAACATCACTTCTTTAATCCAGCCAACCTCAAGACTACCTACCTCTAACCATGAGGTTTTGAGAGGACAGCTAGACAAGCCACAAGCTGGTACCTTCCCATTCCTAGGTTGTGGTGACCTATACTCAGCACCCCTGGGCAGGCACCCTCCTATGTAACTCTTCCTTAAGGAGGGGCATGTGGAAGTGAGAAGAGCTCAGGTCCACTTGGGCCTCTTCCTCCTCCTCCTCCTCCTCCTCCTCCTCCTCCTCTTTGTCCTTCTCCTTCTCTTCTACTCCTCTTTACTTTTCATCCTCTTTCATCCTTTAGGGTGCCTGCCAACAAAGTCCTCACTGCCCAGAGTCAGAGGAGGCATGCAGTCTACACACCGAGTCTCAATCCTTACCCACCCCTGTGAGTCACTACATACCTGCAGTTGTCAGCCACTACTTCTAAGTGATGGCTGGGCAGTGAAACAGGGAGAGACACTGGCGTGCGTGCGCTCTGCCCAGGTGGAGTTTTTGATCATCTTGCAAAATGATAAGGAAATTAGTACTGGGTCAGTCTACCCTGAGAAAATTCTGGAGCTTTTGTTTTATTTTGTTTTCTTCTCTTATTTAAAAGTTAAAGATTGCCTGTACAAACATAAATGATAAGATAGATTATGAATGTATTTCTTAAATAATAAGAGAAAGCATTTAGCCTTGGTTTCAGAGTGTTTTGAGTTAAAATGTCACTTATACTGTGTTTCATTCTTTTTTTAACCTGAGGCATTCCTGTTCCTGTGGCATTTCCACCTCTCGGGTGTTCCTGGTTTTTGATGAACTGTAAACCCAAGCTGTTCTTTTGGGGAGGTTTGTACCTGGAGGAGGAAGGAATCCAGACACCAGCAATGTTGCCACCAATAAAACGCTGCACAATAAAACGCCTCCCTTCGTTTTCAAAGGCACTGTAGCAGATTGGCCCCGGATAAGCAAAGAGCCCATGAAGAGTGGGGCGCATTAGTCAAGGGGCCAGAGGTTCAGAAACCATCAGCCCACGCTCGGGAGAAGTATTTCAAGATTTCACTGAAGAGCCCGAGGTTCGCCGTGACCCTAGAGGCTGGCCACCCACCTCACGCAGGCGCTCACTTGGTAGTGAAGCACGAAGCATTGCTTTTTCACTCCTTTTATATAAACCAACCTCTATTTGTTTATTTATTTATGTAGCCAGGGCTTTATGGTTTCTTTAAAGTTTCATTAACCTTCTTAAGTCACCTTCCTATCAAAGCCTGTGCTTTTAAACCTAAAAGTACCACATTCCACTCTTCTTGGTTAAGATTCAGAGGTGAAATTATGAGCTACGAAACAAGATCCTGAGTCCACGCAGCTGGCTGAGATAGGAGCCTGGGTCTTCAGACCCTGAAGCCACGGCAGGCTGATGGGCAGAACCCTTCCTGTGTCCTTGGAGTACTTTGAAAAGGGCTCTTGGGTTATCACCTTGAATCTCAATCAGAAAAAAATAATATTGCATTGGGTTCTGTGTTGTTAGATAGTTTTGCCAATAAAGAGATGGCAGTAGAGTTGGGGAAATAAATAAATAAGTGAGAGTCAGACTTTTCCATAAACTGCGATAATCTGTTGTGACATCTGGCTGTGTTCTGGGTTCCGAGCTGATTGCTCATCAGAATTGCCCCAAAGAGGTTTTAGAAGCTTAGATTTCTAGGCTCAGGTCCAAAACAAAATGGTTCATGGTGCATCTCTGGAATTTAGTTTTGACAAGCTGTCCATGAATTCAGGCATCCAGAGCAGACAGTCTACACAGGCAGGCAGCACGAACCACAGGAGCTAAGGGAGAAAATTGGACAGCCTGCAGCCCGGTGTGCTGCGTGTTGTGCAGGACAGTTGCAAAAATAACAACAAAAACAAAGTGCTTTGGCTTTGGGATTTTCATGACACTTAATCTTGTCAGTTCCACTAAATTACATGGGCTTCTCTATTTTGTCCTGATCCTCCTCTTCGGGGAAGTCACCCCGCTGTCCTGTGCAGAGGCCAGTGGCATCCCTGGGGCCCTCCTGAGAGCAGCCCTCTGCAGGTTGCCAGCTCCAGGCGCCTGCCATGTGTGCCAAGACAAAGAGGCCCCATTCTGCCACTGGCAAGAAGGCCATGAAGAAGGGGCCCTTCCGGAGTGAGCCAGCCTCCGCAGGCCCCAGAGTGCAGGTGGACGGCGAGCCATCTGCCGGGCCCCGTGTGCACGTGGTCTGGCCCAGGGAAGGCATGCAGGGGGAAGCCAGCCACTGCGTGGATGCAGGGAGGAGCAGTGTCTGCCTCCTCGCTTGTCGTCAGGTGCTGACTCGGACCCTTCCATGTCATTTCACATTGTGCCCTGTGAGCCACAGAGCTGTCCACATGCCCGGCCCTTCAGATGGCACCGAGTGTGAGCCTGGTGCCCAAACCTCCCTTCCTCCTTATTCCGCAGAGTTCCCAGTCGGTTCCTGGAAGAGTTAAGCAATGAGTCCTCCCTCAGAAAGGACAGTGAGGGAGCACTGAGGAGTAGCAGCCGCCCTCGCTGGGCTGCTGGGGTCTGGATGTGCACACCTCTCGGTCCTCGGCTGAGGCTCTGTCCCCCTCCCCCACTAACGGGACATTCTGGAGGTGAAAAGGGTTAATGCGCTTAGGAAAAGGAGCTGCTTGGATGCCTCAGCCTTGGCCCGGCGAGGGGACAGCAGGAAGGCGCCACCCTCGGGGAGGCGGCTCTCCACAGACAGGAGCTGCTGGCCCCTCGCCCTTGGCCGCCAGCCCCTGGCCGGCAGGGGGCAGTGTGGGTCCGGGAGCGTCCCAGGCCGAGGTGCATCACTGTGATAGTAGAAAGGGACCCAGAAGGTGCTCGGGGTCATCCGACAACAGCTTAGTGTGCGCAGACACGTGGGCCTGGCGCTGCTCAACCACTTCTAGCATGAGGGGGTTAGAGAATCACTGACGAAATCACTCACGATGTGCATAATTTAAAAAGACTTACAAGTTATTTCTGGGATTATGACCTCAACTTTTGGATATAGTTGAACAAGTGCTATTCAAAGAATAGTTTTTAAAGTTATTGAAAGGTAATGAATTTCAAAAACATATACTTTTAATAAAAGAAGAAATAAAAGAACTGACTTAAATGTTGTGCGAAGTGTATATGTAGCTTGGTGTGAATTTTCACATGACAGCATCTTATATACCTTAAAATTACTCCATCACCAACCATCTGAAACAAGATATAAGATGCACTGGAAAAAACATGGTAGATGAGAAAAAAGCAGCTCTAATGACTACAGTGAAACCAATGTCAACAATCTCTGTGTCAGAGTGTGACCCTTGCACACAGCTCATTCACAGCAGTTCTAAACATGAGCAATTTATTTTCATAGGATTTAAATGGATATGCATATGCAAACTAGTAAGTAGCGAGTAGTACTGCAAGTAGACATCTGAGCATTGATATTTAACCATTTATAGATTTATAGGGTCATATCTATGTAGCCATTTATACTTAACTTTATATAATCCAGGTCTCATTAGAAACATGGGCCCAGGCTTTTACTGCTCTGGCTTTGTTTTTTTATAATATGTAAAGTGACAAGTTTAAGTGAAAATTCAAAATTTCAAAAAAAAAATAAATTTGTGTGTCATAAAATAACTTTCCTACGAATGGGAACTCCTCAAAGTAATGAGCAGCCATTGACTTGCTGCCCGCAGTTGGGCTGTGACTGTCCTGTGCAGTGTCACCAGTGCTGCCTTAGAGGATGCGTGTTTAGGGATTCAGTCCACGTTCTTTGGTAGAACAAGAGACCTGTGGGAGGGAACCCTGTCCGCCAAGCGAGCTTGTTTCCTTGGCTCTCAGCCTCCATGCTGAGACGTGTGCCTCTCCCAGAGGTTTGGTCTCAGATGTGAACTCCTCAGTGGAGGGCATGTGTGGCAGAGTGAGATCACGCGGGGACAGGACAGAGCCTGGGTGTGGGGGACAGGCTCTCACTGTAGACAGCAACCCACATGGGTGGGGCACCTGGGGCGCCACGTGTACCCTGCCAAGGACCATGTCCGGTGACAAGCACACCTGCTGTGCTTGAAGGTCCCAGTGTCACCACATAGACATCAAACTCTGGGACCCTGAGCAAACACAATTTTTATCCAAATCATAGCATATAATACATTAAAAGGGCTGTACTTTCTCAGATGCATTAAAATCATAATGTAGGCCAATATGGAGCCCATATCATATATTAGCACATGCTTTATTCACATTACACGTCGTATTTGTCAGTCTGAGACTCTTTATCTTCACACTTCTCTGCATCCAAAATAATGTTTCACAAATTAGTACCAAATATCTGACATGTTTAGCAAATGAATTGGTGAAAGAAAGGCCTGAGGCGTAGCAGGAAATCAGCACTATTTTTAAAAATTCAAACATTAGAAAAGACATATAAGATTCAAACAACAGCGCAGACTACCAACTCATTTGGCATTGCTTGAACATTCACTCGAAGCGCAGAAGATGTATTTTAAGTTCATTCAAGGTGTACAAGGGTAAGTTATCTTTTGGTGCATAAATCAAGCCTCAGTATATTTGAAATACTAAAACAACTAAGGCAAAGAATAAATTGTGTAAAACAAACTCAATGTCCCCCTACACTGCCATCTTTCTCTTATAGCCAGTCAGCCATGGACTCAATCCATCAAAGTGACAAACCCCAGTAAGCCTTCCGCCTTTAAGTCACAGGTATCAGGCCCTTTGTCTCAGTGACAGGAAGGTAGCTAACACAGTGGTGTTGTTAGGCGATGCGGCAGGAGAATCTTTATTGGCTTTCCCCAGCCATGCTCTCCGCAGCTGGAACAAATCTAAAATGATTCCAAGCTGACTCGCAGGAGTTTTTCCTGCCCAGGGCCAAACAATCTCACGTATGTTTCACCTCAAAACCATCTTGACAATCTGTGCATCTGATCGCTGAGGAGGCTGCTGATCGCCACCAGATGTCAACTCTATCCCTCACAGCAGCTTCCTCTGAAGAGGTGAGAAGAGCAGGCATCTGTCCAGTGAGAAAACCGCCCTCTGGTGTGGGGCCAAATGTGGACATGGAGTGCCCGCGTGGACATGGAGTGCCCACGTGGACATCAAGTGCTCTCCTCCTTGCAGTGCTTCTCCACAGGAATGGACCACGTCCCAGAGTTTTGCAGCCCTCCTCAGCTTTGCTTGGCATGGCCCAAGCAGCCTGGCCTTGCCCACATTCTCCAGCGCAGTGTTGTACAATGAGGTCCACATCAGCCCTGGACGTGGTGCCTTCTCTGGGATTTAACCGGAAGAATACACTGTCGGCAACACTATACAACATGGAGTTAAAAGCAAAAAGTAGTAGAGCCGCTCTGTTTTTAAATATCAAATGTGCCATGCAGGAAAGAAGACGCGTTTTCTATGCTTCTCAGTGACTCACACGAGCCAGGCTGGGTCAGGAGGTACAGTCTTGCAGCTGCCAGTGAGGGCAGGGATTGGCAGTTGCCTCCTGCCGGGAGACAGCCGACCTCTGCTGGCACCCAGGCCTGCCCACTCCCAAGCCATCCCTTTGTCTTAAAGAAAACAACACAATCCATATGATAACGGCCAATGCTGCGTTAGCCTAGGATGGTGAGGCTCCTTCCATTTGGAGGTCGGGGTGCGTACCCTGCCTCTGGCCCGGCCCCACACGTTCACAGCGCTTCCAGCTCTCATCCACCCACAGCATTCGCTACCTCTCCTGTCTGCGATCTCAGTGCAGCACAAAATGCAAGGCTCAGGCCACCCCAAGATGCCCCAGGAGGTTGGAAAACACTCTCCTGTTCCAGCTCTCGAGGTGGAAAACTGAGGCACAAGTTCATCTATTGCTAGCATTGCTGAGGACACTGCTCTTAGGGTGGCTTGGAGGGGACTAAGTGACATTGGATACATCTCTTCCCCCCGGCCTTGAAATCCACAGCCATGGCTGCGGGAGCTTAAAGCCTAGAGAAAGAAAGAAAGAAAGAAAGAAAGAAAGAAAGAAAGAAAGAAAGAAAGAAAGA
>NDGN011529513.1:16627-33693 GCA_002564285.1 Tympanoctomys barrerae
GAAAGAAAGAAAGAAAGAAAGAAAGAAAGAAAGAAAGAAAGAAAGAAAGAAAGAGAACTTAAGAATATTGCAGTGGAGTGACCAAGAAGCCCCAGAGCTCGTGCACTGGGGGACTGTCCCTGAGGTGCTCTCGGCATGATGCTCCTCTGATCTGCTCGTGGGCATGTCTCTCTAGGGCGGTACTTGCAGGCCAGTGAAGTCCTTTTTGTTGATCTTTTTAGGTAAGTTATTTTTCAAACTAGAGTCCGTGTAACATTTTAATATATCATTATCTTTCACCTAAAACCTGTGCATTATTTATTGATTTATTTATTTATCATGTGTTTATCCACCATCTATCACCCATATGTATCAGCTATCTATGCGTATCTTCTACCTATCACCTATCATCTAACTGTCTATCTGTCTATCTGTCCATCCATCCATCTATCTGTCATCTAGCAATCCATCCATGCATCCACCTACTCATGTTACTTTGTATCAGAGTGAGTGACTTTGGCTTTGTCCATAGGTCACATGAAATCGTCCTTTCCTTTGCATGTGTTGAGTTCACTTGAGGTGACCATAATGCATTGGAACGGTGATTCCTTCGGGGGCTTCAGTAGTGGCAGCTCCTCCTGCACATCTCCTCCACAGAGGCCGTTGCCTGCCGCCTCCGGTGCCCCAGGGAGGGTGTTCTCTCACCTGGCCGGACACAGTGAGATTTTCATGTAGGTAATTTTGGTGTTTCTTATGAGTTGGAGGTGCTTCTTACCTGACTTTTAGTCATAAGCAAAAAAAAAAAAATTGCTATGTTTTGTTACTGAATTTATCTTGGAAAAAATATTTTCTACTATTCCTATTGAAAGCTCCTAATCTAATTTATTTGGAATTTTCCAGTGTTTTAAGACATACTTTAGGACAATGGCAGAAGGGTTGTGAGTTCAAACCTGCCCTGGGAAACCTAGCAACTTAAAGAAATGCTGTTGCAGAATAAAAAAAATTAAAAAGGGTTGGGGATGTAGCTCAGGGAGGAAGCCCTGGGTGCAATCCCCAATACTGCAAAATAAACAAGATAATCATCACTCACAGCTATCTTAGTCATCCTGTGAGCACAAACCAGGCTTCCGTGTCGTAGTGCTGCACGAGAAGCTTGACAGCCCCACAGAAGCACTGCAGCCCCGCGGCGTGAACTATTAAAGTCTATCAAAACAATATCATTGTTTTCTGCACTGTGCTATGAAATATGAGAATGCTAAACAGAATGCTTGGATGGAAATGGATGTGACTCTATCCGTTTTTATGTTAGTCTCAGGTAAGATGGACAATTTGAAGAATGGGCCTTGCTCTTGAAGCATTTCAGAGTAAGTACTCCAGACACAAATGGCAAATTGCTGACAGAGGAGGCATCTCCGGTCACCCACTCACTTGTAGGAGCCATCTCCGGTGACCCATTCACTTGCTTTGTTTAAGTAATATTGAAAATAATCAGTCATAGTAGATGGTTTAAACATCTCGGGCTTCTCCAAGACCAGAGTTCTGGACGCGGTGTCTACCATGTAGTCTCTCTCCCGGCCAAAACCAGGAGACCAGAGCTGCCTACGCGGAGCTCCTGAGCGCCCCTAGCGGCCGGCTCCCGACCCAGCGCCCTACACGCTCCCTGCTTCTGCGTGGGTGAAGAGCTGTATCTCTCTGGCCTTCCCCAGGCACGCGTGGTTTGCATCAGCTCTTGCCCTCCCACTGTGGAGTGCCCTGCCACGCCTCTTGCTTGGGGTACACAGGTATTTCTCTATTTTTCTGTCATTCCACGTCACACAGGTTAGAAACCCAGGTGAGATCTTCAAAAAAAAACTTTGTGCGTTTCCTGGGAGCATAGCTGAGCTCGGTGATTCCTGGCTGGGACAGCGCTGTGGCCTGTGCCTGTGCTGTAACAGCACTGTGAGCTACGAAGTGCAGATATATATATAAAAAAAAAAAAATCAAAGGGCTGGAAAGTATTTCTCCAACATAAAAGGCACCCGACTCTCTTTCTGGGGCTGGCACATGCTGCTCGGCACCTGCCTGAGCAGCCCTAGGGCAGCTCGGCCTCATGAGGTGTGGAAAGCAGTATCCAGTAGTCTTGTGACGGCTGCCCAGATGTTCAACTGCCTCTAAGCAAAACAGATGTTTGCTGCGATTTATGGGCGGTGCATGCCCCCTGCCCTGCTTGGGACGCTCTCATGGTCCCCTCCCTGCTGTGCCCTGAGCTTTGGGAGTCAGGGCTCCTGCACACCAGGTACCTGAGGACAGGTCGCGTGCAGTGGGCAGAGGGGGGTAGAGTCCACTGGGGACAGACCCAGAGGACACGTGGACACGGCGTTTCTGCTGGGGGAGGAGGCAGGTCCACACGCAATGGGGGCTCTTGCCTCTGGGCCGTCTGCAGGCCGCGAGGAGCTGCAAGCACTTTTTGCCAGATCTGAGTGGGCTGTGTCGAAGCACCTGCACTGCCATCGCACAGTGCGGAAGAGGAAGGAGGAGCTCAAGGGTAAGAAGATCAGTGAGGGAGGGACCCGTCATGGCAAGGAGCAGGGAAGGGACATAGGTCTCAGGCTTTGGAAGCAAACAGTTGAACGAGACTAGGCAAGTAACAAGCAGAGTGTAAGGATTTCACTATGGAGACCATAGGAGGCAAATAAGAGTAACTGAGTAAGGCATGGTGCTGGTGGTAGCCAGTGATGTTGACAGGGTACTTCCTGGGGCCTCGTGAGGGCCACTGCAGGGCGGATGGTGACTCCTTGCTGAGCAGTAGCAGGGTCAGGGGCCTCCTGGGTCTCTGTAAAGGGCACTAACCCCATCATGGGGCCTAAGCACCTCACCTCTCATCTTGTAAAACTTCTTGGGGGTGAAGAGTTTACCATGTGAATTTGGAGGAACCATTACCAGATGGTGTGGGGTGGCGCTGGAGAGGGGTTCTGGATCCTTGGTACCCTAAAGAAATAAGTGAGCAGGACACTCAGAAAGAGTAACAAGAGTAAGACTGCTTAAGAGCAAAAGTACACTGCATGGGACAGAGTGGTCCAGTGAGGGGAGCTCACGGCCCTAGGCCATGTACTGCCCCTCCTAGAGTCCTGGGATTATGGGAAGATCTACAGCTGGGGATCTGCAGGACTGTTGCCCAGCAGGGCACTGATTCAGGCTACTGTCAGAGGGATGAGGCATTTTAGACCTCACATGATTTTTAGAGGAAGTGTCAGGCATCCAAAGGCCCCCAGAGATGTAAAAGCCACAATGCAAATGAGGTTGGAGAGAGGCCAAGCTCGTGTTCTTTTGGGTTTATGCAAGCTGAAGGGACACGTAGCTTTACCTAGTTTCCTGCTGTGTGCACAGACCTGCCCCTGCTCCTCCCAGTTTCATGACGCTGCTCCCAGGCTTTCCTCTTATTTCCCATCTTTGCTCTGCTTCCTGGCCTCAGGTCCATAACAGAAAGCAAACCGGCATGGAGCAGACCGAGGCTTCCTGTTCCAGTGCAACGGCCCCACACCCCTCTAAGGTTGTGGACTCTGACCAGTTCAGAAAAGTTTGGCCCTGGACCTTGGAACAGACCGAATCACTGGCCTGTCACTCTTGCCTGTGACCACCCGGGAGCTCTGATGTCCCTATGGTGGGGGATACCAGTTCACAAGATGTCAGGAAAGCCAGGTCTGGTGACTAAAACATCTGGGTGCTCTCTGTTGGGCCCACCTCCAAAGGTGAACCCTCCTTCCTGTGTGGTGGGTGATGGTAGCCCATCCCCTCTGTCCCTAGACAAGCGAGGATGCTGTGCCTTATCTGAGGTATGCACTCTCTCCCTGAAGTGACAAACATGGAGCATAGCATGTCAAGGCTGAGGGCGGGTAGGCTTCAGACTGCCCAGGTTGGCATTTTGTGAGGACTGGAGAAAGGGAAGACATGTCTTGCCTCTTTACTCTATAGGGTGCCAGACGCAGAGAACAGAGCTCTGGGCCTCTGCCCCAGGCCCACCTGCTGGCCACCTGGGCATCGGTGCATGTTCTAAGGTCCAGGTTCTGCTCCACTGAGGTGCAGATGCCTTGGCTTGCTGCCTGGGAAGATGCAGAGAGGAGGAAACGCTCAGAGACTGATGGATGAGCTCTAAATGGGACTGAGGCATGAAGTAAGCACGGCAGTCAGGTGTGTGCAGTCTGTGCAGCCTGTGGCTACTCTCGCTCCAAGCAATACTTCCTGGGTGAGGCCCTGGACAGGTGCATGGCACTCTGCAGCCTGCAGAAGCTCCCTGGGCACAGGCTGCCCCACAGGCTGGAAGCAAATGCCCCGGCCATGCTCTTCCTGATGCTTTTGGGAAATCCCTGGTGCAGAGAGCTTGTCGGTCTCCATGGAGCCAGGCCCAGGGGTCAGCGAGGTCATTCCCAAAGCACCAGGGAAGCAGGCATCTGTCAGAACATAGACACACAGGTGCTAAGGGGCAGCATCTCAGGTGATGGGGGACATTTCTGAAACCATTCTTTTTTCAAGTTGAGGTCAACTCAGAAGTGATGAGGTTTACCCCTGAGCCAGTAGAATACTGTCTTCCTTGTACACTGGAGAAGGGAACAGGCCAGATCTCTGGAGCCATGTGGGAGCCTTCTATGTGGAGAAAGAAGTCGGCCTGTTGGTGTCCAAGCATGGCGCTCCATCCTGACAGAAGGGTGTCCGTGGCTGCCGTCTTCTGCGGGCTCCAGAACAGCTCCACACACCTGCCACCGACTGACCCCATGACACCAAGGTGACTGCAGATGCAGGGTGTCCTCAGGGAAGCCACTGTTGTGTGCAGCCCTTCCTCCTGGCTGTGCTCCTCTAAGAGACCAGAACCCCTCCCAGAGAAAGTACACCTGTCGTAGAGCGCAGCACAAGGCGTGCCTGCACATACTGCAGAGTCCCTCATGTTTAAGTTCAAAGTCGCAACAACGTGGTGAGCTACCCTGGTGGCTGCACTCAGGTGGGTCCTCGTCACCCTTTGTCCCACAGGACTCAGCATTAGACTCACGCCAAGAAGAGGACTGTGGACATCCTGATACAGGATGGGAGGCCACATGGGGCAGGAGTCACCCCGCAGGATTAATCTTTAAATGCAGTTTTACAGGAGATTTGGTGGCTTCCTGCAGGCACGGGCGGTGCTGAGGCCGCACTGCGTCCTGGGACGTCTCCTGCATCCCCTTCCTGTAGGAGCAGCCAACAGTCTGAGAAATGCTGACACTGCAAAATTATCAGAAACTTGGCTTCTCCTCTTTAATTTGAAAGGTGCGTCACTATCGCCATCTCCTTTCACTGCTGCATTTCTCGGGGTAGATTTTCTCAGAAGACAGAGACCAAGCTTCAGGAAACACAAGAAGCCAAGCAATGTCGGTGAAGAGGTAGGTGAAGAATTAATTGGTATTGCTTGTATTTTATTTAAACTGACAAGCACAAAGTAAACATCATAAGAGATTATTTCTCTGGACCTCTACAGATGCAGGATTTCACCTTCAACGGAGCCCAACGTGCCTTTCTGTAGCAAGGGACACCTCTCCCAGCGCATCACCCTGGCTGGCAGCAACTCAGGAATGGATGCCCTGGATCTCCTCCCATGCCCAGGTCGAGCCAGCTGCCCCTGGGCACAGCCATGCCTTTTCTTTCCACTGACTTCCTGTGCCAACATCTGGCACCACTGTCTGCAGCTGGCTGCCCTCGGAAGTAGCTTTGATAGCAAGAAGTTTGCCTTTTGAATTTTAATGTTGCAGTGGCTGGTTTTCAAAACTTTAGGATCGATATCATCCAGAAAAGTTGTTGAGACAAGCTGCATCTCACCGTCCTTGAGAGAGGCCTCTCCAGGGCCAGTGTCTCTGGGGTCAGGGCTCGCTCACTCAGCTCTGCAGTGTACAGTCGAGTCCCAGGCTCTTGACGGGCAGGCGCAGGAAGGGAAAGTGTCTGTCTGAAAGGCAGAGCCAGGGCTTGAGTCACAGGAAAAGAGCCAGGGCGACAAGAGCTCTCCAAGGCACTGGAGCCTGCTGGGTGGCAGAGGTCAACCAGGTGGGCAAGAGGCTGCCGTGGGCCATGCAGTGAAGTCCCAGTGGTTCCGTCTGAAGCTCCAGAACTCTATGGTGATCCACCCTGGCTCTCTGCTGAGTGGACCTATTTACAGAAGTCCTGGTTTAGCACTTCCCTGGGCCCGAGGAGTCTTCACTGACAGCCAGTGCTCACAGGTGTCGGGAGGGTCAGGCACGTTGCGGGAACATGAACTGCCACAAGTTTCAGGCATTTGTTCTCCTCGAATATAGGACAGGCTGCCCCTCTGGACTGCACAAGTGGGATATACCGTGAGCCAAAGCAGATGAATGGCACGGCCCAGGAGAGCACCGGGCTCTCGGCGGATGCCTCAGCTCAGCGACTGGAGGAATGAGACTTCACTTCCTTCTGGCAATTCATTCCAGCACTGAGCATGAAACGCAGACTGTGCGTCTTCAGTGTGCAGTGGGGTCAGCTCGAGGGGCCCTCTGGTTCTCTTCCTAGGTAGGCCTATGTGCTGAGGGCCTGGACCAGGGCAGGGAGGGGTCCAGCCTGGGTTCTCTGGGCTCATTGACCGTATGAGGGCTCCAGGCCAAGCCCAGGCTCCTCCCTCCCAGTAGGCCAGGCACCCTGCAGGCTGCCCCCACCCTTCCCCCAGACCTGGGGAACACCTGCAGAGCCCTTCTCTGTTTGAAGGATTTTCCCAACAACCTCCATGGGGAAATGTTTAGACAAGAAAAGTGGTAGAGGTGGGGATTTCGCTCAACTTCCGCAGCGTACTTGGGACAGCGCTCAACACGCATGCTCCTCCCTTGCCTTGATATCCTACCTGCCCTTGGGGTAGATTTCCCGATCTCAGCCCTCTCCCACAGTGCCTGGACGAGGCTTGAGGGCACAGGTGGCCGCTCCAGGCCAGAGCCCAGGGAGGTCAGGAAGAGCTGATCTGCTTCGCGGAGCTGCCTCACTGCCTGTGAGCCCCCACCACCTGGACAAGGCGAAGACAGGCGGCAGTTCTGCCACAAATGGAACAGTTGCCAGCAAGCAGAAGCAGCTGTCCAGACAATCTCCTTCACCACAAGTCCTGGGTCCCCTCTCTGGGACCGGCAGTGCAGGTGACAGCACAGTCTGCAGGGTGCTGACTCTTGGCTTCTCGCGGGGTCCCCACCCGCCCTAGCCAGGCCACACCTCTCCGAGGTGCTTGCTGCAGCGCCACAGCTGCAGGTGAGCTCTCTGGGCTCCCAGGGCTCCGGGCCACCCACCCACTCTGAACCTCCACCTTCCCCTTCTCCAGGGGCCCAAGGCAGGCTCTGGGCCCAAGTGCGCGCTGACGTGTCCTCGAGCTAGTTCTTATTTTCATTTTCTAGTCAAATTTTCCCTCATGTGAAACTGAAACTGGGTTTTGTTTTATTTTGTTTTGCTTTGCTTTGCTTTAAGCCGATTTCCTCTTTTACAAACATCTGTGGATAGAGAAAACTGCTGCTTAATATCCTTTCATCAAAAACACTCACACTGTCAGAGGCGAGCCAGTCCTGCTCCAGCCCCCGCTGTACCCACCCCGACTCCACACGCTGATTCACAGCTCTGAATCACTTTCACTGAGGCTATTTATTTGTTGCTTAGTAATTAACTGTGAGTAGTTATTTGGGAGCAAGGTTTCCCTGGGGACCTTGGGCATTCATTATATCCACAGTTGCTCAGCAACTGCAGGGTGGGGCTCAAGAGCAGGTACTGGGGGACGCTTGGTCGCTGCCATCTGCTTGTGTGGAAACCCCGAAGCGAGGGTCCTGTCAAGTGTTCAGGAGCACCAACTTCACAGTTCAGCTTTGAAGTACAGGCGTTTCAGCTCAATCCTAGAGAATGGCGAGATCCCTGGTGCAGTCTATGTCACATGCACAGAGGCTGGGTCAGAACCGGCTTCCCCAAAACCACTGGCTCTGGAAAAGGAAGCAGGCAGCGCAGGAAGCTGTGGAGTGAGATGCCCTGGGTGAGAGGGCATGCAGTTCTGAGTGGGTGAACGGCAGGTCACTCCCCACGGGGCTTCCTGGGGTGGGGTGGGTGCAAGCGGGCTGCACCCTGCGCTGCACCTCTGCACCCGCCCCCACTGTGTGCAGCCCTTCTCCCGGGAGACTTGGCAGGAGCAGGTCAGCCGGGTCAGGCCCGGCTCCGGGACTGGCCAGGAGGAGGCAAGTGCTGCTCCTTCGCAGAGCAGCAGGAGCTGTCCTGCTTTCCCATCGCACACTCTTCCAGCTCGGTACGGTCTACCTGGTACAGAGCCACAGTCTCACGGAGTGGCTCCTGGGAGTGATCCTCAGCCTTCCAGAAGAGCTCCCTGGGCAGATCAGACTGCCTGAGCAGTGAACAGTCATTCCTGAAAAAGAAAAGGAAAGCATAATCCCAACCACTACCCCACTGACGGCTGCAGCGGCAGCGGCAGCCAGGCAGGCTCAGTTCACTGCTAAGGCCTGCGGGAATTCTTCTGGAGGTCCCAGATGGGGGAAGATTTCAATTTAGCATCTGATGGATCCCAGCTCACCTGTTTTATTGAGGTGCATAACTGCCCACCAGACCACTTGCTGCTGAGCGAGGTCTATTGGGAATTCAGACTTGGCTATAAGAGCTCTGTAATAAAAACAATTCTTTGATGTCCAATCCCAGCACATAAAAATCCCAAAATATGCTTTTACTGAGGTGAGTGAGTGAATGGTTTGGGTTAACATGTGAACATTTACAAACGTCAGGAACCCTGAGGGATATAAACTCCACTGGAAATTTCACTCAAGTCAGGTGCCTGGTTTAAATTTGAGGAATTGAGTATTTTCAATATGCTTCATTGAGCTGTCATGCATGAAATCACATCCTTAGCTATCTGGAAACATTGGGGAATCTTCTCAGAAGTGTGTAGGGTACTCGTGATCTTTGCAGACTGAAGGGCTTTATCTCCACACCTCACCACTGTGACCCCACACTGTGGCCAGGCCTGGGGGAGTATGTGGTGGCCCGACGCTGCTGTCAGTGCTCTGGCCCTGGCAGAAGCTTGCCCCGCCAAGGAAAACCCACCCCGTCTCTGTCAGGCACAGCAGCGCTTCTGAAGGGAAGGCAGGTGGCAGCCGTTGTCTGCGCAGAGGAATGTGCAGGACTCTCAGCTTGTCGGCAACCAAACGCCCCCATGTGGTGCGCCCACAGGTCCAGCTGCAGGAGTTACCAGCGTATCTGCAAATGACACACTGCTTGGTTCCTTCCTTTATGATTGAGTTAAGACATTTAATCGACAAAATTTATAGCTAAGTATTTAATAAACTGTGCCACAGTTAAAGCAACTGATTGTACATACTCTACTTAGCGCCTTTCCCAGGCGGGGCTCCAACTGTTGATCCTCCTGCCTCAGCCTTCCACAGTGCTGGGATTGCACCTGGGTACCTCTGCTTCCAACTAAACTAGTGGCTGAAATTTCTACCTTGTTGATGTTTGCATTAAATGTGAATGGTCTCAAGAAAAATCCTTATTCATGGTCCTGTTGACATCCAATTCTAGAAAATTCAGCTGATCAGCAGCCAGGAAAGCAGGAGGACACAGTGGGGGAGGACAAATTATGAAGAAGCACAGCTGTGCATTTATGACAAACTCACACAGCCTTGTACTTCAACAACATGCAATTTGTTGGATTTTCATTATGCTACACTAAAGATGCCATAAACTCAAAGAAAGCTTATCAAATTGTGCACTTTCAATGTGCATAGTTTATTGCATATCAGTTACAGCTCAATAAAGATAAATAAAATGCTCATAAAAAAGAAACAAAATGCAATCAGATCTTTAAGAACTGACGCTATGAGAAGAAAGTTTCAATCACGTTTATTTTTTGTCTTTTAAAGTTCTATATACTGAGTAGATGTTGATTTTTAAAAGTTCGTGATTTAAACAATTCATTCAAAAGATGAAGGTGGTCAGGCTGGATGAAATAACAAGAACCACCCAGTAAGCACCAGGCACAAGAACTTGGCCCAGTTAATAGTCGACAAAGTAGACCTAGGGCCCTGAGGGCTTCACGTGTTACTTGGAAGCTGTGCTAAGTGCTGAGAACACAAGCGGGGTGCAGCCACCTCAGGGGAGAGGTCACAGGAGGAGGGAGAACCAGGAAACCGAGTCACACGCAGCTGATGCCGCTGCACCAGGCCCCGCACAAAGCCCTGCGTGAAGATGTGAATCAGGGAGCGCCCTCCGCTGCTGAAAGGCAGGCCCTGTGTTTTCATATACAAAAAAATTGGGGTGTTTTCAGTTGGCAAACAGTTAAAAAGTCAGGAATGTGGCCAGGGTTTTAGAATGATCTATTTGTGCTTATTCCTCTTGACAGATTTTCCTATTATTTATGGGAATCAGGGAATTGTGGCATTCTCTCAGGTCACCTGTGGAACATCTGGCTTTCATTTAGGGACGTGGGTTCATTAAAGGAGCTGTGATTTATCTGACTGCCTTTGGCACTGGCCAGGCAGCACTAGGCTGTCAATATTCTGGGCAGGTCTGGGAGTTCTATCGTGTGTAAACAACAGTGAAAGTCTTCGGGCTTAAAAGACAGCCAAGATCAATACTCAGACACAGGGTGTCTCCCTGCTGCACACACAGGTATTTGCTCTGAATGCATAAAAATCATAAAAAAATCTGTCTGCCACACCTAATCACACCCTCTCTACCAAAGCCCAGTCAACAAGTTATCAAAGAACAAAGGAAAAAAAAAACCAACAAAAAACAAAACCCCTCGGGATCCTGAAAAGCTTTTGCAGAAATGAAATGTATCATGTACTCTCCCACCTTGGCAGAGGATCGTGCAGATGCTGTTAAGCGCAGGCATTTCTGCCATCTGTAAAAACAGGAACAGAATAGAAATTAGCCAATAAACTGCTTCACAAAGGTCAGATCAAATCAACTCTCCCTGGATTTCTAAATCAGACTGTTGCCTGGAAAATGGCTCTCTCTGCCCAGGAGACCAGCAGAACTGTTAATTCCACATCAGGAAACTTCTGGGAGCAGAGTGCAGGGCGCGCAGACCCCCAGCATGCTGGAGTACTCAGGGGGCAGTCCGCACGGGGCACCGCTGCCACGTCACCTTCCGCTCCACAGGGCCCATGGTCTTCTTTTCTGCTGTTTTGATTATGAAGATAAGGATAAAATGCAGCCAAAAATCTTTGAAGGTAATTCCAAGTGTGGGGGGAAATCTGTCCTCTGATGTCCGGTACAGGAGCCCAGGACTGGGGCACAACATGAGGTTGGGGCGCTCCTAGAAGCTGCTTCCCGTGGGTCCCTAGGCAGCCTCAGCAGCACCCAGACTCAGGACCCAGGGAGCTCTCTGGGAGTGGCGGCTTAAGACCCCTGCCCCACACAGCCGGGAACCAGCACAGGCAGACAGGGAGCCCCAGTACTCAGTGACATGCAAATTCAACTTAACGTCAAAGGGTTTCTCAGGGCACAGAGCTCTAAGTCTGGTGAAATGTATTGCTGTGGATGGCACAATTAGATAATTCATCTAAGGAAAAAATTAACATTGATATTAAACTATGCGATTTTAATTAGGCCTTCCCTTGGGCATTAGATAGCCTTGGTAGCGGCGATTCACGAAGTTGTACAAGAGTGAGAGCTGGCGGGACTCGAGATGATGCTAACTGCGTGAGGCCTAAGAACTCATAGGGAGAGGCTGAGCCGCATTCCGGGTGGGAAGGCTGCAGTCCCACATCAGGGCCTGGGGACAGTGGGGGGTCTCTATGCCTCCGCAACTCTCTCCAAGGCTGTGACCCTGGCAGCACCAGCTCTAGGAGCAGCAGAGACACAGCACCTAGGCCCTCTCCGGCCACTAAGTGGGAGCCAGCCGTGCAGGGTCGCTGTGTACACGGGCCTTTGAGCCCACCTGCTGCTGTATCACTCACGTAGCCAGGGCTGGCCCAAGGCCAGCTGTATGGTTTCTTCAGAGCTCAGCTTCAGAGTTTCTTTAGAGCTCAACCAAGGCGGTGACTGCCCCCACATGATTCGAGGTATTCCTGGGTCCACTCAGGAGCTCCTTCCAGCCTTCCTGGGGTTGGCATCTGCCTCTGAAGGCAGTCCCAAGGGAAGGGCTGCATGGTGTGTCTGCTGGGCACAGTGATGTCTTTAGGATAACCTCGGGCTGGGGACCTCTGAAGATGAAGCAACCAGGGGACCATGGCTCCCAGAGTTTGTTTGTTTGTTTGTTTATTGTACTTAGTATAGGGTGTACAGGGTCTCACTATGCAGATGGACTCAGAGAGATCTTCCTATTTTCAGCCTCCCAAGCACTGGGATTACAGGCATGTGCCACCACACCCAGTCTCAATTCAGTCTCAGCACGCCACAGGGTAGGGGCTGGCACGGGACACCAGAGATTGACCCCCAGTCCTCGTAGCTGCCTAAGCAGGGCTTTAGTCTGCTGAGCCATGTGGCCGGCCCATTCCCAGATTTTTAAAAACACAACATTGAGCTTCTACTCTCCTCGTAGGTTTGGACAAGGAGCAGCAACAAGTGCAGAAATCAGAGGTGACCTAGGAAAGGCACTGCCATCAACCAACTACCTGCTCCCCAGCTCCTTGAAAAGGGCTTCCCCGGGTGATTACAGATGGGAGAGGTGGACACAGAAAGCCCCAGAAGACACAGCATGTGGCCAAAGGGACGCAGTCCTTGAGCCATGCCAGGACTGGAGACCTCTGGACAGGCCCAGACTGAAGTCTTTGACAATATAAGGTTAGTTGTGCTCATTAACACTCTCTCACCCCCTCTGGGGAGAAAGAAAGGTCCATTTGAAACTTACGACCATTCCTGTGCCAGCTAATTAGAATTTGTTTAGACATACTCTAAAATTCCTTTAAGGCCCAGATCCACAATTTTGTAATCACTTGGTGACCTCACATCAAAAGGAATATTGGAAACAGAAACCGAAACCTGAAACCTGAAACATAGGCTTTGTTTGTTTGGCTTTTCCCAGCACTTAGGGCCTGATGGGCTCCTGGGGTCCAGGGGGAAGCTGCTCAGCTCACCGCTATGTGTTTGGCTTTTAGTGGTCGTTTTTGTTTAGTTTGCTTTATTAAAAATTAAAACAGAACACAGAATACAAATAATTGAATAAAACACCATCACTAAATAAGAAACCTTACAGTAATGGAAATTCATCTTGGGAAAAACACAGCTGATTAGCGGCACGGGTGAGCGAGTGCGTGTCCACTGCCTGAGCTCAGCTTTGCATCATGCCTGCCCGGCGAGGCTGGCGGATTGCGTTGCAGCCTCGCATGATATGGGAAGCCCGGATGAAAGTCGTTTCTTCATTGCTTTGGTTCACAGTCTGTTATTTGGTCTAATATACATTTAATTTAAATGCAAATTGAAATTTATCCTGATAGTGAAAGTATCAACTCAGGGTAAAACCTACATTTGTTTTATTTATTTATTTAGTCTCAAGGTTTTCTCTGTGGTGCCCGCCTGCCACCTCAGCTCCCACCTGCCATGCCAGCCAGAGGCAGGAGGACTACAAGGTCAAGCTTGGTCAAGTTAGCTGTTTAGTGAGACTCTATCTCAAAATTCATAAACAAGGCTGAGAACGTAGCCCACCACGAAGGCTCTGCGCTCAGTCCCCAGTGACAAAGGGTAGAAAAGAAACAAAAATGAATTCTGCTAGAATAGGAAAGCAAAGTGAATTGATAAGGTAGGTTATTTCTATTGATTTCTATTGATATTTAATAGGAAGTAAAACTAATTTTCTAAAAATTTTTATGTTATTTTTCAGACATACAATCATCTATCCATCATGACATAAATAATATGTAATGTTAACATAAATTACTTAATGGCAAATAAAAATAATTTCTGACTAAATCATCCTAGCGACAGGAGTGGCATTAACTTTACTTCCGCAAGTGGAAAGCGCGTGGTGTTGAGAGGTGACCTCCTACAACTGCTTGTGCATATACCGCTGTTGGCATGTTGGTTTGATGGGCAGGTACCATGCACACCCAACCTCATCCCAAGGGAAGCTGGGAAAGAGCTCATCAGTGACCTGCTTCAAACGATCCTGGTGACTCCTCTCTGCTCCTTCCCAACCCGAGGTGGTGGCTCACCACAGGCAGCAGCTGTGTGGTGCTGTCCCAGCAGCGTGATTCTGTCGACATCACCGGCCCCTGCAGATGTGGCCTCTGGAACCCCTTTCTCATCACAGCAGTTGCCCATTCACAGGTCTCGTAGAACTTCCAGGCACAGACACTTTTCACCACACTGGATGGAGAATCTCTTCTGTTGATACCAATGCGGATCGGACCCAGAAACCGTCCATGGACTGTGCAGCCAAGCAGCGCTCAGAGGCAGTGTTTGACTATGGTTTTGACATAGTCATTTCAGCTGTCTTAGACCAAAGCACTGCCAGTTGTCTTTAAGGACAGGCACATTTCCTCACTTTTTGGAAAATGCCTATTGATCCCTTAGCCAGATGCCAAATTCACCCGTCACTTACTCTCCAAGTAGCCACAATGTTCACAAAAACAAATACAGCCAGATTTCCTGGCAACCCCAAACCGCCTGGTGCCATGCCTCAAGACAGCCACGATCATGTCACAACAAAAGCACTTTGTCCATGACTCCCCTTTTTTATGTGTTCTGTACAGGGTCTCACTACACAGCTCAGACTCTTGAACCTCCTGTTATCAGCCTCCCTAGCACTAGCATTACAGGTATGGGACACCATGCCAAGGCTTGGCCCCTGGCTCAGCATACCTGGGGGCAGGGCCAGCACTGCGTTTAGGACTGGGAATCAAACCCTGGTTCCTGCACTTGTCTAAGGAGGCACTTAGTCTACTGAACTATCTCACCAGCCCTCAGGCTTCCCATTTTGGCAAATGAAGCACTGACAAGGCACATTCTCAAAGGCTGGCATTTGCTAAGAACTCTGAAATGGATCTGACTTGGGTCAAGGTGCAGGTGGGCACCATTGTGATGCACCCCCGCCAGCCTGCAGCACTAGCACTGTTGGTCTGACCATCCGACACCTTTCCAAGGGCTTGTCCCAGGGTAAGTGGTTGGATGCAGAACAGTCACCTGGGCCTGGTGCTGGTTTGTCATGAAGCCTTCACTCAAGAGGTTTCTTCCAGGGCCTAGATGGTGCACACTCCAGACACATCTGTCCACGTAAAAACCAAAGTGAGTTAGCTGCAAAACCACACCTCTTTGTATTCAATACTAAAATGTTCTAGAAGGTCCTAAGAACATAAGAACATCTTCCCTCAATCACAGAGAGATGCTGCCTCACCTGGCTACTTCTGGAAAATTACACTGAAAAGATAGTAAAAGTGAGAAGACACCACGTGCCACATGGGTTTGCCAGGGTTGCCCTAGCAAGGTGCCACGGACTGGGTGGGTTATACAGTTTAGTCAGCAGAAAACTATTATTTCAACTGTTATATTACAGATGTGGAGGCTGAAGTTTAAGGTGAAGGCTTCAGCAGCCGTATGCCACCAGAAGACCATGGAGGAGATCTTGTTCCAGGCTTCTCCTAGATATCGGTGTTTTTCTGGCAATCTTTAGAATTCCATGACTGGTGCATGCACCACTGGACCACTGTCTCCACCTGCACATGGCTTTTCTTGGTGCCATTTTGCATCCCAAGTTCCCCCATTTCCAGGGCGGAGTTACAGCTGAAATGCCCTGTATCCATTGATCTCTAACTCTGCAATACCTAGAATATATCACATCCACAGTTCCTGGGAGTCAGAACTTCCAATGTGAATTTTGGTGGATGTAATTCAACCTACAGCATGTGTTTTAGTATTATGAAAGTGGCTTTGATCTCCAGAACTCCACAGAGAGCGTCTGGGCCCTGCAAGTGTCTTAAGACGATGGCTTGAGAACGTGAACATAAATGCCTCAGCCTACTTAGCCTGCTTTAGCCTGGAGGGTTGAAAACCAGAAGGACTTTAATTCTCACAGATCTGGAGGCTGGAAACTCAAGATCCAGGCACCATTCAGTTCATGGTCTGGTGAGGACTTCTTCCAGCTCAAAGATAATACAGGTGCACGGTGTCCCAGGGTGGTAGAAAAGGAGAGGGAGGTCCTTGGGTCTCGATGCGGAGACTAGTCATTCCACCACGGAGCTCCAGCCTAATGGTGTAGTCACCTCACACACTCACACCATCACCTAAGATTTCATCATATAGATTTGGAGGGGCACAAACTTTTAGACCAGAGGATAAATATTCACTTACATTTTTCATTATGCTACTTCTTCACTATTACTTCCCTTTTCAATGAATTACAAAAATTACTTTTTGTTACCCGGGGAAGATCATGAAGCAGCAATCCTTTGCTTTCTAGATAACTAACATCCTTGTTACGGTTTGGACAGAATATGTTCCCTGAGGTTGGTGCACTCTGAGACGGGCCATTTGGTGACTGGATCACAGTGACACTGCTCTCATCAGTGGAACCATCTGCTGTTGACTCATAGCCAAATGTGTTGGGGGGAGATGGGGCCCCTGCCTGGGGGAGGTGGGTCTCTGAAGGTTGTCTTTGGAGGATGGCTCCTCCTCCCACGGTCCCCACTGTTCTCTCTGCATCCTGGATGTCAGGGGTGAGCAGCATTCTTTAGCCGTGTCCTTGCCCTGTACTGGCAACCATTAAATCCCCTAAAACTGTGAGCCAGATGAAACCTCCCATGCAGGCTGTGGCAGGCAGGGACTTTTCCTATGGCAGTTTCTCTTCACACTTCTGTTTAGTAAATCAACTGGGAGGGTTTCCCACTCTTCCTGGTGACTGTTGATGCTCAGGGAGATAGAAACCTTTGGATGTTTATTTTGGAATTACCAGCCTTACTGATCAATTGGCTTTTACTCTTCAGTGCTGTCTCACATAGATTCCCGAGCCCTGCAGGGCTGTACACTCAGAGATGTGCTTTTGGCTCACGTGGCAAGAGTTTCCCAGGACACTGAGCTTCTTCTTCTTTTTCTTTTCTTTCTTTTTTTTTTTTTCTGGAACCAGGGATTGAACTCAGACCCTTGCGCTTGCCAGGGAAGCACTTATTCTATTGAGCCAT